>CM053269.1:23154399-23230046 GCA_028583415.1 Protea cynaroides
AATCTATTTATGTATTGCACTCTTCCTAGGAATCCTCTGATCTTCTTTTCTATGTGTGGAGGAGGCATTTCAAATATAGCTTTGATCTTGGCTGGGTCAATTTCTATACCCCTCTCACTCACCAAGAAGCCCAATATTTTTTCAGCAGTCACTCCAAAAGCACACTTCTATTCAAAGAATGTCCTCAATGCCGTAAAGTTATCCTCCTTGGTAATTGACTTCACAATCATATCATCTACATATACTTTAACCTCCTTATGGATCAAGTCATGGAGGACAGAAGTAGCCATTCTTTGGTAAGTGACCCCAGCATTCTTAAGCCTAAATGGCATTATTGTATAACAATAAGTACCCCAATCTGTAGTGAAAAAAGTCTTCTCTTTAACCTCTGGTGCCATCTTTATCTGATTGTAGCCTGAAAAGCCATTCATAAAAGATAACAATACGTGTCCAGCGATGTTGTTGACCAATATGTCAATCTTGGGTAATGGGAAGTCGTCCTTAGGGCTTGCTTTGTTCAGATTCCTATAATCCACACATACCCTTAATTTACCATATTTCTTTGGGACAATGATAATATTGGCCAACCATTCGGGGTAATGGATCACTTCAAGGAAACCAGTATCAAGTTGCTTCTAGATATCCTCCTTGACCTTCAAAGCCCATTCTGGCCTCAATCTCCTCAACTTTTGGTTGTGGGACTTTGAACCAGGCATCAAGGGAATCTTATGTTGAACCACCTCAGGGTCTATTCCAGGCATATCCTCATAAGACCAGGCAAAGACTTCTTGAAATTCTTTGAATAACTTAACCATATTAACTGTTTCTTCCTCAGTTAAAGTTATCCCAACTTTGATCTCACGGGGCTCTTCAGTTGAGCCCAAATTTCCATTTTGAAATCCTCTTCGACTAGTCGGGCCTTAATTTCCTTTGAAGCCTTGATAGATCACATTAACTCCAGGGAAGGTTCATCATTCTCATCAGTATCCGAGTCAGAGTTAGTGTAATCGACAGGAATGGAAGAAGAAGAAGACACAATATAATTGAAAGTGAAATTTTCATTGCTAATAGCAGAGGTGTCTACAGGATAGAAGGTCCCAAGCAGGACAGAATCAACACTAGAAAATATTTGCATTATATCTAAACTTGTACTAGGCATAGACACGGCCAAATTGTTTAAAATACATGACTCATTAAAAAAGACAAAATGGTCTACACAACTCCAATTAGGGATAATCCCATCAAAATGATGAATAAGCTAGTATGGACCCGAATCCTTTTTCTCGCTTTCCTCGGTGATGGCCAAGACTCCCTCGTCGTCAAACAAGCTGTCGACATCCACGAACTCTGATCCCGTCTTCGCCGCATCACTTTGCTTCTGAATCCTCATCAGCTCCAGCTCTACCCAGTTAATATCATAGTCAAAGAAAATTTCAAAGTCGGGAACTCGCCATTGAAGGTACATGTCATTCCATGGCTCGAGGAAGCCACAGAACGGAAAGTCTAACCCTTCCTTGACGAAGTGTCCATTAAGAGTTGTAGATGGTGAGATCGCTTCTTCACTATGAATCCCATCAAAGTGGAGGCTATGGATCTCTTGATATGACCATTATTGCTGCCATATCCTATTGTTGCTGCTACTACTGCTGCCTTTTCTTGGAAAGACTAAAAACTGCCTACTATTCTTGTACTTTCTTTTTTTGAGCCTCAAAAAATGTTCATCAGCTCTCCTCCACTTCTGGTTGATTAGGGCAAGGTCTTCCCTGGAAGGAAAGTACCCCAGTCCAAATCTATTCTCATTTATCATTAGAGAAAGCACATTGATGTCACCTTGTTAATGCAAACCCAGACCCATTCCTGGGAAAAAAGACATGTTAAGCAATGAATTAAATACAAAATTTAAATTCTTACCTGAGGGTTCTAACTGTGTTGTTGCCAGGATTGAACTGATCTGGAACCCACTCAGTTGCACCCTGTACTGTCCTCTAAACTGCTATCTCCCACTGCCAGGGCACTAACCATATCAGAATCAGCATACACTGTCACCACCACCCCTTCATATTGAAATCTGACCTTCTGATGCAATGATGATGTGAGGACTCCTTCTTTGTGGATCCAAGGCCTTTCCAAAAGCAGATTGAAGGAAGCGGGTATGTCTACCACATGAAGCTCGACGTCAAACATAGCAGGACCCACATTAATCTGTGCATTAAGTACTCCATTGATTATCCTCCTGGTACAGTCATAAGCCTTAACACAGTGTGTGGAAGGCCTGAGCTCTGCCTCGTTGAACCTAAGATGCTTGAAAGTTCTCAGAGGGAAGACATTCAACGTTGAACCTTCATCTACAAACACTCTTGGAATCATGTGATCCCTAAGACCGATGGTGATATAAATAGCCTTGTTATGCATCCTCCCTTCATCAGTGAGGTCGGCATCGCCATACATCAAGGAGTTAACAACATGAGATCCCCCCAACCATGTTTTCTAGCTCAATACAATTAGTGGAGACTAGAACTTAGATGCTAGCTAATGATTTCAGAACTACGTCCCTGTGTGCCTTGGATGCCATGAGTAACCCCTAAATTGACACATTAGCATGTGTCTTTTCCAACTGCTTCAAAATAGGGTTCTGGGGTTCAGGGGCAGTACATTGCTCCTTCCCCTTGTCTCTTGCCAACTGTTCGAGATTATCAACTATCAGGTTTGCAAGCTTAAAGGTCTTTCCACTCTGGGTTTCTGCTATAGGCTTGTCATCATACCCAAGGATGTAAATCTCTAGGTTATCTTGGGTCGACTGGGCTACCTCCTGCTCATCTTCAATGTATATTATCAAAGGAGCTCCCTTCTCAACCCTTGCTACAGAATGCTTTGTCTTTTGAGGGAAGACCACCTCTAGATCATACTATGGTTTTTGCTTGATAGCCACAACCTTAGATGATTCCTCACACTTCCTCTGGTCCTTCCAACTATAAACAAGTGAAACAAAAGACACACCATATTCATCACAACTCTCAAAATGTGAAGAATTGTAACGACCATCTTCTTCCTCTTCTATGAAGTTGACAGAGTGCTTAGGGAGAGGATTTTTTGCTGTAGATGCTGGTCGATTCTAAATGGAAAAAGTTTTGGCTTCCAGTGCATCTTGAATCGCTTCCTTTAAGGCAATGCATAACTCTATGCCATGCCCAGCTTGGTTATAAAACTTACAAAATTTGTCCTGCCTAAAACTTGCTGGGAGAGGATTGGGTAGTACCATTGATCCAGGGGGGCTTTAGCTGTCCAGCCTTCATCAATTTATCCATGATCAACTCTCTTGGTAAACCTAGCTCTGTATACTGTTTGCCTGCTCTCTGATTCCTCTGAAGATAAGGAGCTTCAATCAATAACGGGGCTGAAGAGGCAGCTGCCACACTCTTGTCCTGGGAAAAAGAATTTGCACTAGACGCTTTGGAAGAATTATTTCTCTTCCTTGAGCTGCCCTCGGATATTGCCTTATCACCTTTATGTGGGAAATCCCCGTGGTTGATCGCATCCTCGATCTATTGTCCAACGGCGATTAAGGTCTAGAATTTGGTGATGCCTTGTCCAAAGATAAAAGTTTTATATGGGTGTTAGCCAACCCTCTCATCATCACGGTGACTTGTTCTCTCTCAGAAGGTCTATTCCAGATTTACGCAGTGATGGCCCTGAACCTGGCCAAGTAAATAGTGAATCCTTCTCCGAGCTACTGTATGATTGTTTCTAACTGCCTTCTGTGGGTCTCCACTTCAATGTTATAAGAATAATGCTCCACAAAAGCAGTTATAATGTCTACCCAGGACTTGATTTGGGAGGGTTTCAAGTGCAACAACCATTTGTGAGCCCCACTAAATAAAGAGAAATGAAATGCATGGCCCAACTGCTCATCTATGAACCTCCCTATCCTCAGGATACTAGTAAATGATCTAAGATGGGTGGTGGGGCAACCTGGTCCGTCAAATTTCTCTAGAGGTCATTTGAATATATTTGGCAGCTTGGCCTCTGGGAAATAATTCACTCCCTCAGCGTTTATAATCTGATCTTCCATTCCTTTCATTCCTCTAAGCAGATGTTCTACATTGTGCAACCGACTCAGGATAGCTGAACCGGCCAAGAGTTTATCCACCTCTGACTGCTTACTAGAGGAAGGCTCCTGAATCACTATCTGGGGTGGAGTAGATGCATTCTTAGAGGTGGTGGGACCATTGCCTCCCTCAGGCTAGGCTGCCACATTGGAGGTTGATTGTGACCCAATATTCATATTTTGCTTGACCAATCCTACCATGGCATGAACTGTTCATTCCAAACTGGTAAGTCTGGTGGTTAAAATAGTGATTGGATCCTCTAGGGGTTCATGATGATCTTCTAACTCATGAGAACCTTCCATTTCCTCTGTCAGACTAACCAACTCTCTAGGATATCCCTGGGTTGATTGAAGACTGGGGACTCTATGTAGCCTCCTAGAGGTGGGATCCCATACCCAAATGGATGTTATGTTTCAACTCTCCTGAAGGTGACTGGAAATATAGAATAGGGGAACAAAGGTCATACTCTAATAGATAGGGAGAACTAAGAATAATGAACATGTATGCATCAAAGCTGACTCAACCAGACAAAGTTAGTTCCTATGTAAGAACTCCATTAGGTTAATCCTTACCAATTCCAGTGATTCAGAATAATTCCTTGATTGGCCTTCAGCAAGAGGGTATCTTTAAAACAGACTATACCTCTCACCAAAACTCTAGCCAAATGAACACGTCCAAATCATTAAATTTGAGAGGGATTTATCAATTTAATGGATGTGCACAGGAAATCAAAGAATTTTGACTCAATCTTGAACAAATAAGTGATTGCTTCACTAGTGACCACCCACATCGAGCGAGGTGAAACTGGACACCCCGACATAGGTACCATGGGTAAAGACAACACTTAAGTGTTCAGGGGTGAATCAAGCATACAAGTGTCAGTAATGTGATAATGGGACACGACAAGGCTATCTTGACAAGGATAAGAATGCCTATCACCGTATGCACAATGAGTCAAAGACACCTACATCCCTTTATATACTCACATAGCTGCGGGTACAGGCCAAGGTTGTAGCTTCACCTGGCGGGTCACCCAATATGCACTGGGGCCGTTTCAGCTAACCACGAGGTTTGTAACAAAAGTAACCAATATCTCGAGAACCAAGATATCACTATACCATAAAATAGTCAGTGAAGTATATACAGTACACCATATCAGACAAGGCTATAAGCAAGGGTGTTCGCTACTTCTATACCTAACTAAAACCTAAAGCCCAAAATGTAAGTTTATGCATTAAGAGAAAGGGATAAGGATTTACAATCTGGAGTTTGGCATGAATCCCCAGCGGAGTCGCCACTGTGAGGACCAGTGAAATCATTTGAAAATTTAAAATTTAGTAATCCTCATTTTTAATTTGTGAATTCACAAAAGGTTAATGTTGCCTACCCTCATTACACTCAAACTGTGATCTAGAAAGTTCTCACCTTCAGATCCCATCCACTCATTTCAGTGGAGGGTAAGAAGATAGGAGTTGCCACCTAGAAAAGGTCTAGGACCTATAAATGATGTCCCTCAATGGAGGGACACTAATGACTCGCACAAATGGAATGGCTATCTCGTCTCACCAAAGGTAGGTAAGGGCCAAATTACGAGTTAAGAAGGTGTTAGACACCCAACTCGTCTGGTTGAACCGGTCTCCTTAAATCATATCATTTCCAATAGTTTATGAACATTTGGGGCTATCTAATTAAACTAGAAGATACAAGGGAAATTTCTAATTTGATCTCTAATTCTTTACTAAGGCATAAGTTGAAAGTAAACAAATTAAACAAGAAAAAATCACAAAATGAATTAAAGAATTTAATGAACGACCTAATCATACATCTAAAGAAGGAAAAAATGATATACAACATATGACTGAGGTCTAGGAAAATCCCAGACCGCCTACGTATTCCTGTGTGGTGGGAATCAGGCCAAACGTAGATAGAGCGGGTGTGTACGTACCAAATGTGTACAAGAAGAGGGATGCTTCCAAAATATTAGAACTCATCCCAAGTGATCGATGCTCCCATAATCATGGAACACATCCAAAGGATGAGAGATGTCCCCACAATAGTGGGACCCATCTCAGGGTGTAGAGGAACTCCTACCATAAGGAGCCCCTGCGATGTCCCATAATACATGGAATTTACCTCAATTTGAATGCGTGTGTGAAAATGATGCTCCCAAAATATTAGAACACATCAAAAGGATAGATGTTCCCACAACAGTGGAACCCATCTCAAGGTGTAGAGGTACTCCTACCATAAGGAGCCCCTGCGATGAGGTAATCCCATAATACATGGAACTTACCTCAATTTGACCGAGTGTGGAACGACCAAATTCCCCCGCAGCCTACATATCTGTTGAGACCTTTGTCCCTCGAGAATCAGGTCAAGCATAGTTCCTATGGATTGACGAGCCATGGACATGCGTGGCAACACTCAGGAAAGGCCAAACGCCTCAGCTCCCCACATGTGGGGGTTCACTAAATACCACTCACATCCCACATTTGGGATGCCCAGGTGGACCATCCGTCGGACCACCAATCCTATGCATACATCTACCCAATTGCACATTTTTCATTGATATACATTTTGGATACAATGAATTCCACACTCTTGGGTCCAATCCTAGGGTTGGGTGGGCTCATTCTAAATGAGCCCATAATGGGTCGGACTCTTTGGAGTCCCCTAGCCAATCACATCGCGGGAAGTGTGTATCCTAACATGCATCTATTACAGTGAAGTGTTAGAGTGAGGATACATCACTTGGGGTAAGGAATACGTATTCAACACATTAAGACATGAAGCATTAAGTAATGTGACTTGAACTAATTAGGCATGTAATGAGAAGAGAATCGGTTTACTTAAACCATAGGCACAGATAAATTTATTAAAGATATACTCAAACAACCATGATCAGCCATCTAGCAACTACGGGATATAGTTAAACTCAACATAGGAATATGACGATAAGGGTGAGAGAGCATTCATAAAAAATGAGAGAAGACAAGTTGGAGCACAATAAAAGGGAATGATTCACATAGATTTGAAACAAGACCACTTAAACTCAACTCCATTTGAATCAAAACCCATAATCCAAATCTAAATCGAACCCAAACCTATACCTAACTAAACCATGGCATACCAAACTAAACCAGCCCCTATGGACTAACCAAACCTAAACTAACCCAAACCAACCCTGACTGAACCAACATCGCATAAACCCAACCCAATATGACCTACAGACATAAACCATGAACCTAATAAACCGAGGCAACTTAAACCCAAATAGGCCAAACCCATGAGCCCGGACCTAAAGCAAAGCAGGAAGAATAAGGCTAGGCAGATTTACCCTATAGGAAAAGGCATTGATAGGAGGGCATAAAAAATAAAAATAAAAAAATAAAAAAAAACTACTCTGCAAAACAAACAAAAACAAAGAGAAAAAGAAAGGGCTGTAGATATATGAAAATGACTGCTTTGTGAATCTCATCCAAACCCAAATTTAAACCTAAACCTGAGATACCATTAGCCAAAGATACAAGACCCCCCCCCCCAGTCCCATAAGAGAAAACAATCCCCACTGTCCATGGTACAAAGCTAGGAGATCGAACCTCCTCAAACCACATCAAGCACCTATTTGATTGTGAATTGCCTCAAACTAAACAAATCAACCAAAACAATCTAAATCTGCAAATTCTAACCCCTGCAACCCATTCTAACTAATTTGTCTCTATGAAGAATCAAAGGCCGAGAAGACAAATATATACTGCATTTCACTCAAATTCAAATCTGTAGGGAAAATACAGAGAAGGGGAAGAACTTCGAGAATCAAAACATTTTAAATACATAAGGGGGAATCTAAAACCTACCCTAACTAAGTCACAAAGACCAATAATAGCTAATTTTACAGTGATTAGCATATGAACCAACCCAAAAAAATTAGAATAGAAAATGAGCATAAAAATTGAAGAAGAGAGGGAGAAAGGATCACAAATAGAAATGAACCAATCAACAATAGAAAAAAAAAACAACAAAAAATAAATAAATAAATAAACCAAAACATAGAAAACTCACCTCTATTGAATGGCGTATTATCATGTCATGAAAACCAAAAGACAAGAAACCGAATTGGCAACAACAAGACAGGAGAGAGAGAGAGATGAGGAGTTCGGTATTAAGCTGAAGACGAACTCATCTAAAAAATTTTTAGTGAAGCAGATTTTTGAACCAAAGCTAGATGAAGATCCATCAGAGAGGTAGTGGATTCAATTAGTCGGACGTTTGGAGTTGAGGCTACAACTCACTCTCCTTCTTTTAATACAATCGCACCTCTGGTATTCATGAACTGTCGCTGCTCTCTTTCCCTCCTTTTTCTTCTCTCTCTGCTTCTTTTTCTTCCTCACTGATTCCTCTTTCTCAATCTCTCAGATCCTTTCCATTCCAGATTTCTCTCCACCATTCTCTCGGCTTCCACTCTCCCTCTTCCCCTTAGATTTTTCAGCCTTCTCTTTTAAACTAACCGTAGCAAAATCGAAACCCCTCCTCTCTCTTGATCTTCCTAGCTTTTCCTCCTTTTATCTCCCTTCGATAGCATGGTTGGGCGATGATGTCTTGATGGGAGATGGATTAGGCAGCTGGGAAGGTAGGCTAGAAAGGGAGTCGGCGGTTTTGGAGGAGGGATCTCATTGATGAGGGAATGAGGTGTCAACCTCCCCCTCATCCACTCTAACTCTCACTCTCACCACCTCTCTTTCTTTTCTGCGTTTTTTCTTTTCTCTTCATCCTCTTTCTTCGATCCTTTGATTTAGGGATTTAGGGATTTTTTCTTCTTTTTTTTTTTATGGATTGTTTAATACTGGTAATGCCCAAATTACCCCCACCTACTTATATATATATAAAGTCTGGTGACCATGATGAACCACAATATCACGTACTCCCCCTGATACTCCACTCACATCAAATATACGCTAACCACACACACAATCACATACATATTCCTAGCATCATCATCATCATCATCATCATCATGTAATAGTAGATAGAATTAAATATACCTGAATAGTAATAATAGGAATATTGGATGGCATATCATACGCACATTACAAATAAGAAATCATAGAGTCAGGCATAGCATTGGACTCAATAAAGTAAATAGTTTATTGTTAGCCAGTTAGTTTAGGTTCTGTTCCCTCACCTGCTAGAAATGTTTAATTTTCTCCAAGCTTCTTAAATCACTCTTGAGCCTCTTGGAAACCTAAGAAATTTGTAAGTTCTAAGTTAGGGTTTAAGCTCATTAATTTACAGTAGTCAATGGTCCATACTAGAATCAAACAGACCTCCAAAAGCTGAGTGCTCGTAAGTGTGACTGCACCTGTGGTCTCAGTTTCTGCGACCACAGGATATGGGGTCGATACTTGTGGTCGCATGTCATGTGACCACACACATGCGACCACACCCTCCCTGGAATCTTCCCGAGGGTGTGTGGTCTAACATATGTGCCTCATGTGGTCGATCAAACCTACGACCACATGAGTTTTTGGTCGACTTTTACTCTCAGCCATATCCCTTCATAACTTGATTCCATGGCTAACATTATGATCCTTCCTATGATTGTTCTATGGCTTAAAATTCACACTTTTACATAATCCTTCACCTTAATCCATTCTTCATGGATCTCCTTAGAGTTTTGTTCATGGTCTTAGGATTGAGATCTTACTTTGAATCAATATCTCCTCCATAATCTATTCTAGGCATTCAACTAATGTAGGGAATGATTCCATACCTTAAACTTGCTAGAGAATCAGAGCTTTCTCTGTAATTCCTTCTCCTAGTCTTCCTCTTCAATTCTCCTTCTCTTCCTACTCCTCTTTTTCTCTCTCTTTCAGTTTGGGTTCTAAAAGAGTGAAAGAGACTAAGGGACGTTTTTTATATAAAGGAAAACTTCCATATAAAGTCTCATTTTGATTAGGAAAGAACCCCCCCCCCTCAGATTAGGAAGGTTTCCTTATTACAGAGTCAGTTATACCATCGTGTGGTCACACATGGGGTCACAGAATTCATCGACCACACGTCTCAAAACTACGATCACATGTCGTCCCAGACTCGAGTGGTCTCAATATTCTAAGGTGTGGTCAACCACACCTGTTTAAGTATGGGACCACAAGCTCCTAATTAGATAATTTGGTTCGAATTACATA
Organism: Protea cynaroides; assembly: GCA_028583415.1. Taxonomy (NCBI): domain Eukaryota; kingdom Viridiplantae; phylum Streptophyta; class Magnoliopsida; order Proteales; family Proteaceae; genus Protea; species Protea cynaroides. The sequence continues at coordinate 23,164,691 of CM053269.1, forward strand.
CCTAGCCTCATGGTTTCTTCACGTACTTGGTCCGCTTGCTCCAACCATGATAGGAAGACATAATACAAGGTGGTAAGACCGGGTTAGTAAGGAACAGGTCTTACATCTAGAATGTTAACACTCACCCTGTAGGTCGATGTGCCAAACTGTACCCCACGTTGGGATTCACGACCGGCTGGGGAATCTTGACCTAATATAACCTAGTGCGGAAATTTCTTCTTTATTTCTCACCACAACCTTTACTCTAAGTGGTAGAGAGCTCCACTTCTGCTTTTGAAAACCTAGGTTTTGCCTCAAGGAAATTCTTCCATTGACAAAATCCTCTCTTAACTTTCTCCATCTTGGATCCAAGGTATGAACTCTCTCTCTAGCTTGGAATTTAGATTCTAGGGTTAGGAGAAATTTCACCAAATCTCTTTTGAGCTTTTTCTTGAAACCATGTTTGTTTAAGCTTGGTCAACATTGTTTGCTATCTTTGTAGGCCATCCCGTCCAAGGAAAACTACCGTGAGCCAATCACGGCGTGATGCTCCGTCGACTTTTGATGCATTGCGGTTCATTTCCTTGAAGGCTCAACAGGTATTCCCAAGGTTTGAATACAAATTATTAATCTGGACGACGTGTTCTATTTAACGAGTTAGAGCGGTTTGATGTCGAAGCTACATTCGATGCTATGGGATGGTCTCCCATGTTAGAGATAGATGTAACCATGAGGCCTGACCTAATATGGCTCTTCTACTGTAACTTGCAAGTTACAAGCGAAATGAACAACAAGGATGATGCCATGAACCTTCGCATATCCAGCCAAGTAGCGGGCTGGGATGTTTCCTTTGACACCAGGCAGCTAGCCAGTATGCTGGGCATATCCATGGGTAAAGACATAGAATTCTGGAGTTATAAGGATAAAGGCGTCTTGTCTGCGGTTATGTGATTGGAGATTTCCAAATAGATCCTTATTCATGGTTAGTGTCACAAAACCATCAACTATCATCCCTTACCCCGAGTATACTATAGGATCGTATAGCATAACATCCTACCATAGGGTGGTCACTACAATGAGTCATCTTCTTTCGGTAAATTTTTGGTCTATCGACTCACAACCAGATGTAAGACTTGCACTCCACTAACTTGGTCTAACCGTGTCGTGCCAGGTCTTCCCATCATAGCTGGACCAAGTGGACCAATCGTGTAAAGATGGATCACAAACCAGGTATAAAAATCGACTCAACACCCAAAATTGTATACATATGGTCGCATACCTGGGTAGGTACGGTCGACCATATGGAAAGAAACAATGGCCACTGATCAATGACCCTACGATCGATGATTTCAACCCTACGGTCGACGGGTTCTGCGATCGTAGCCATCGACCGTGAGACCCCAGATCAGACTCCGAGTTTTGGAAACTTTCCTAAACTAAGGGATTTCTTTCTTAATTAAAAGAGGACTCTATATGGAGAGTTTTCCTTTATATAAAGGATGTCTCTCAGTCTTTTCACTCTTTTAGAACATTAGTAAACCCTAGAGAAGAGAAGGAAAGAGAAGGAAGAGAATGAGAAGAAGAAAAGGCTAAGGAGAGGATTTTACTGAGAACAGATTGGCTCTCTATCACAGGCAAAGGTATGAATCTAATCTCTGGAGATGTAAACTCTAAGGAATAAGATTTCTATGGAGGTTAGGAAATATCAACCTAATACGATCTACGTGATTCCTTGAGAAAATCCCAAGGATAATCATGAGGGATGAGTTTGATGATTAGGGTTGATAAGAAACTACTAATGATGGCCATAGGATGACCTTAGGATAAACCCAATTGAAGAGTAAAGGAATTGACCGAGGAAGAACTCGAATTGCATGGAGTCTGTAACTAGAAATCTCAAGGTCACAGCTACGATCGACCATAGCATGACCAGCCTGATCAGAGGATCGACCATAGGCATTCGGGAAGATTCAGGAATCATATGGTCACAGCTACGGTCGCACCATATGCGACCGTAGGGTATCGATCATAAGCAGTAAGGTCGACATAGTATGAGACCATAGGACCAATCATACACCTATCAGTGCTCTGTTTTGATTTTCGACTACTGTAACATGTCACATATGAACCCTAATTTAAATTCATGTAACTTTTAGATTGTTAAATTGATTGAAAGAGAATTTTAAGGCTTAGAAAGAGAACGAGTATTGCTAACAGATGAGGGAACAAGACCTAAACTAATTGGATAATAACAAACTGTTTATTTATTTGAGTCCAATGCCATGATTGATTCTATAATTATATGTTTGTAATATGCATCTCACTTGTCATCCAATATTCCTGCTATTACAGCTCATGCATATTTATTTCTATCTATTTATAATATGATCATGACCATGATGCTAGGAATAGGCATGTGATTGTATGTGTGCGGTTAGTGTGCTTGATGCGAGTGGAGCATCAGGGGGAGGACGTAGCATTGTGGTCTTTGACCTGGTCACCAGACTTTATCTCTATCTCTACTCAAGTCTTGTTCACTGACATCGTCATATTGCCATTATTTTAGTAGAACTATTACGTCGTAGAGCATCAGGGGAGGTGGTCTCGGACCTTGTGGTCTCTGACTCTGTCGGGGGGCCTTAGCTCTATCTCTATGGACTTATTAAGGGATGATGGGGTGAGGCCTTGTATACACTATTTGGCATTAAGATTGGTTAGTTATGAGCCTAGTTTGCAAGCCCTCGCCAGCAGGGCTTACGTGTTGGTATGGGTAGGGCATCAGGGGAAGTATTGGCAGTGTTTGATCCGGACACTTTAGCTCTATCTCTATTCCATGGTAGGTGCATGTGGGACAGCAATGGTGTTTGATCCATTGGGTGGATTCACACACTCATGTATAGAGGTGCGGGGGCCACCAAACCTTTTTATAGCACATTGCAAACTTAAAAACCAAACCAAAGATATGAATTGAATGCATGCATATGTTTGTCGCATTATTTTGTTTGCTCACTGAGTCATGATGTGTGCTCACCCTTTCGATGTCGAATATTTTTAGTTGATGATGTAGGACCTACTGTTGAAGATTATATGAATGTGCCGATGTATGGACATGTAGCGGCGATGGACAGGGAATAACGGAGGAGATGCATGATTCTTCATGCGAGTGCAACCAGTGTATATTTAATTAGTTTAGCTATATTTGATTATTGGATCATGTAATGGATTATTTATTTTTATGTCTTGAGTCATTTAAAGATAACTGGATTAAGTAATTATTTATCATTGTTAGATACTCAGTTCATTATTTCTAAGACTTTTGCTTATTTGTTTATTACCTCTGATTATTACTGTGGAATATGTGTGTGGTTTGATATGGTGGGTACGACCTATATGAGATCCTAGTTAAACCGTTGGATTATTGGTAGTTCATCACACTAATCTGGTTAGACCAGAATTGGGGTGTGACACCAGAACACCTGTTTGTTTTCCTTACATTCTTATGCGGAACATGATCCTGGCCTCAGAAGGCATTGAACCATTGAATTTTCTTTATGGCAAGTTACTCACTCACCTATTATTGCTTTTGGGGGTTAATATCCAAAATCACCCTGCATACGAAGAGTCAGTAGCTACTCCTTTCGGGTGGTATGCCATCTCTAAAATGCAACTAGATGATGAGGTGCTTTCTGATGAGGAGCTAGAGACTAATCCTTATCCTGGGACTTTCATAGACAGAGAATCCAAAGATGAAGAAGACGATGATGCACAATTGGGTGCAGAAGATGAGGACAGTGATCAAGCAAACCATCCACAACCTCCCCCTGATATAAACATCTTTTTAGCTGAGTTGCAAGGCATTAGGGATCACCAGAGACAATTTGCACATTTCGTAGAAAACAACTTTAGGCGGGTGCATCATGCCCGAACTTTGTTCTCTTCGAAGCTCAACATCATGCAGACGACTATAGCAAAAATAAGTATAATGTCTGAGGACAACATCAGAAATGCAGCCACTACATTATGCGTGAAGACTTACCACAGAGCTCGTGGACCTACACCATCAGATTCTGAGTGATATAGTTAATCTTTTTCTTTCCTATGTTGTTGTAGGATGACGTCTTATTTTCCTATGCATTGTAGTGTTTAATCTCTAGTCTTTCTCTAACATCTTATGTTCTTTGTTGTTATCATACTGCACACAACTTTGGTTTCATATTTACCAATTAAGATCTTTAAGCTTTTATTATCATATTGCTCAGGTTACTATAGACTGCTGCAGCATTGGCTTGGTTGGCATAGTGTAACAGAGCTTATCGCTATGATACCAAACATTGTTATACCCCAAAAATACCAATTTGAAAATTTTTCTTTTGGGATACGACTGGATCAACACCTTAATTTGGATATGACCCCACCAGGACCTCATAAGCGGTGCACACACATACCAACCTCCACCAGCACAAGCCATAATCATAATCCAAAGTAATAAATAGAAAAAATTAACTAAATAATCGTGAGCACACTAATGATAATTAATACTAGCATTACCATTGTTTACTTCCTCAAATGAGGTTTATCATTTAACATCATAAAATCAAACTTCATGTAGCAATGCCCTAATAATCATGGGCTATATAAATGAGTAAATAATCATAGAGGACTAAAACAGAAAAATGGTTCATTGTCTAAAACTTCTTCCCAATGATAATTATCCATCAAAGACGCACGCATCACATTCGCAGTCCACATCATGTGCTTTATCCTCATACTGTACTTCTCTTAGATGGGCTAAGTGAGTAATCGTTGGTGCATTCAAGTAGTCAACAAGTGTAGTACCTGCAACATCATCTAAAAGAATGGCGTACGTGAGGGTCAGATCTCTAACATGAGCTCAGTGAGAAATAGACAGGCAAGCAATCAAATATGCATGATCAGTATTATTACACACAACAATGGAATAGTCGGGTCTCATGTATGCCATGTGTTATGGTAAGGCCTAACCACACCTTTCAGAAGCTGACTATAACCACCATGCATGGGAGTGCTGGGTACTCACCAGCCTACCCAGTAGCCCTGTTGTTCCTATATGAAGTCCCATTTAGAGTAGTGATTAGGCAACAAGTCTGGCCAGTGACACTCCAACGAACACTGCCGACCCTTTCCCCTTATCACTCTACTCTACCAGTATCTGACCCCTTACTAGCCAGGGTTCATACAAGGGTAGCCCCCTTAACCAAAATTCCTACATGTCATCCGATGTATCCCTCCCACCAAATTCAGTAAGAATCCCAGACTATCCGTTTTGCCCCCACAAGATGCTATCATCCAGCTAAGGGTGAGTGATATACTCATCAATAATCATAAAATAAGTTGGATCCAGCAGTCCTCGACCGTTTCACTACTTCTTACCAATCTCCAATCACATACATTCAAACAACAATCATATTATAAATGAAAATGCATGCACAAGGCAGTTATTGGATGACATGTTATCAACAAGCATGTGGCGCAACAAACATATATTAGAAATATTTTAAAATTAGTCAAAGGTTATGTTCCTCACCTGATATGACTTGTTTCAGATTGTTTCCACTAGAAAACACATGTTTACAAGGTTTTCTTATGCCTATACAAGGTGTAGGAAGATTAGTTAAAAGTCCTACTTGATACACTTTGAATTACCTAAGTCTGGGCTTTACTAGTCGATATATCGGTCGCTACACTATCGACCAGCTTATGGTCCGGTAGAATTTCTAGACCTTCTACCATTTTTCAATCGATATATCGATCGTTACAGAGTATCGACCATGACATCGTCCAACTAACTCTTTGAGACCCTTCTGGGGTTTATCGATCGCTACGCTGGTCTTTATAGTATAGTCCGGTGTATCGACCGCCTCCTCCCCAAAGGCCACTTTTCTGTTTATTCCATTAGGATTTCTTCTAATGATTTAATCCCTTCCTTGCTAACATGATATGTTCTGGTGGTGGGGTGACTCTTAGGTCTATATATCTCATCTAACAGGCATGAAATCAATTGCTTAAACTAGGCCATTCGTTAGGAAGAGCTGTTCTCCCTTCTAACTACCTACATTAACTCCATTATTGCAGAAGGATAAGTATTGTCATCAAACTCACATCCTTCGCTGGAACCTCAAGTTTCTCATTAGAATTTATAGTAGTTTAGGGTTTTACCAATGGTAGCTTGATCAGTGTTGATCGGCAATGTACGTAATCGACAATTCACCAATACAAGTGCTACAAGGCTCTACTTTCTTCTTCTCCTTTCTCCCTTCCTCTTGAGAACATGTTAGAACTTTTGGGATTGATACGTGCTCAAAGGAGGGTAAAAGATAGGGTTTTTATTCATTTCAGGTTCCCTAATTAGAGTCAAACTCTCAGTTTGAATGGGGACTCCTAAGTGGTTCCCAAGTGACGAGAATTTAAGTTTAGGGAGATACTCCTTCCCTTTTCCAACTCTAAATTAGTTAGGATAGGTGTCGGTCCCTCCTAGATTCATCTATGGGTCCTAGGAATATCTTAAATAGTCTCCTAAAGCGAAACCAATTGTTGTTTTGCCCTTACCTGTCGATGGTACCGGTCCATAGATTATCGGGATTCCCGATCGGCTCCCCTTAAAGCTACATATATTATATAATATATAGCTAGAAAGTAATCTAATGATACTAATAGGGGTACCTGTCATGTTGGTCCTTGAGCTGTCATTGTGTCAATTTCTGCTGCGATGGAAAATCCTGGCATGAAAGAAAATCCGAGTTAGGCCAGTTTTTTTGGGTGCAGGTTTTACATCAACTATCCAGCATGGCTCTCAAACGTGGTGATGGTCCCTAAAAAAGAAGGCAAGTGGCGAATATACATTGATTTCTCTGATCTGAACAAAGCCTATCCCAAAGATAGTTTCCCACTTCTACGGACTGACCAGCTAATTGACGCCATTATTGGACACAAACAATTGAACTTCATGGACATATACTCCAGCTAAAATCAAATCAAAATGCATGCGGTAGATGTAAAAAAGATAGCCTTTATCTAGGGCTGCAATAGGGCTGGGTTGGGCCAGGTTTTTCAAAACCCTAACCCCAACCCTGATTATTTAAACATAACCCTAACCCAGCCCAACCCTGCCAGGATCAGAAAATGTACAACCCAAACCCTGATCCTGGCAAGGTTGGGCCTAACCCTAACCTGCCCTGATTGACCCTGACAGGACCAGGTTGGGCGGGATTAACCCTGATTAACCCTGATTCAAGAGGGGGAAAAAAGAGAAAAAAAGATCCCAGTAGGTAAAAAGAAAAAAAAAAGGAGAGGATAAACGATATCAATCATACAATTCATTTAAAACCCTTTTGATCTTAGCTCAAATCAAAATCTCCTGTCGATCATTAAACATGCTTTTGATTGTCCATTACAACACTCATGTGAATCATAAATCTCTACCGATGAAAATATGAACAAAATATGAACAAGATTGGTAGCCAAAACAGAGGGGAACTTTAAAAGATCAACAAATAAAATAGAAATAATAAAAAACAAACAACATACTTAATTTATCAAAAGAACAACAGAAAGATTGAAAACACATAACTTAAAACAAAGTAAAATCTCCTTATAGTTTTCTAATAGATCAGCAAATGAAGTCAAAACAATAACAATCAAACTATAAAAAACATTTAACTCAAAACAGGAAAAACTCCTCAGGAGATTTTGATTCTCACCTTATCTTTTTCGACAGTCGACTCTCAGTCTCTCAGACAATGTCTCAACGCCTCTTAGAGTCGACAATGCTTCCCAGAGTATATTCATATATATACAGGGCGGGCCGGGTTCAACCCAGGGAGTCAACCCTAACCCAACCCAACCCTGCCAGGGTTGATAAAAAATTAAGCCCTAACCCAGCCTTGTTAGGGTTCACGCCAGGTTTAACCCTGCCAGGGTTCTGGGCGGGTTAGGGTCATCAGGGTAAAACTTGCATCCCTACCTTTATCACGAATCATGGACTTTTTTGCTACAATGTCATGCCTTTTGGCCTTAAGAATGTTGGGGCCACATATCAAAGATTAAAATCTTCGAAGGGAAAATAGGGAGAAATGTTGAAGTATATGTTGATGACATACTTGTGAAAAGTTTAATCGGTGGCAGCCATGTCAAAGATTTGGAAGAGGCATTTGGTGTACTGCGACAACACCGAATGCGTCTAAATCTAGTAAAATGTGCATTGGTGTTGTCTCAAGAAAATTCCTTGGATTCATGGTTTTCAGCCATGGTATCGAAGCCAATCAGGCAAAGATCAAGGCTATTCTCAATATGCCAGCTCCCACCAAGGTCAAGCAAGTACAAGAACTTACAGGGTGAGTTGCAGCACTAAGCAGGTTTATGTCGCGATCAGTTGACAAATGCCTCCCCTTCTTCCAAACCCTCAAAGGTAATAAAACCTTCGAGTAGACAGCTGAATGCCAATAGGCGTTTGAAGAATTGAAGACTTATCTGGCATCCCCTCCCCCCCATTGTTAGTCAAGCCCGAGGTCGGAGATGTACTTGAGTTATACCTAGCAGTGTCAATAAAAGCAGTCAGTGTGATCCTCATTAAAGAAGTGGATAATGCACAGAGACCAATCTACTACGTAGGTAAGATATTGCTGGATGCCGAGACTCGATACAAGTTTATTGAGAAGATTAGTTTGGCATTAATTATGGCAGCCACGAAGCTCCGCCCCTACTTTCAAGCACACTCCATTGTTGTCCTCACAAATCAACCTTTAAAGAAGATTCTCACTAGGCCGGATGTCTCTAGGTGAGTCATCAATTGGGCTATTGAACTAGGAGAGTTTGATATCATTTATAAGCCCCGCATGGCCATCAAGGCTCAAACATTGGCTGACTTCCTCATAAAGTCATCACTACAAGAAGAAGCCGAGGAAAATATGGAAGGAATGTAGATGGAGCTTCTAAAAAAGATAAATGCAATGCCGGACTCATACTCATCAGCCCGGAGGGTTTTCAGATTCCATATGCTCTCCTGTTCAAGTTTCGAAAGTCAAACAACATGACAAAGTATGAGGCCCTTATTGTCGGACTTCGTCTGGCCAAAGCAGTGCTGGCGAGAAAGGTTGATGCCTCCTGCAATTCATAACTAATTGTGAAACAGGTTAATGGGGAGTATGAAGCAAAAAGGAAAACATGGTAGCATACTTACAAAAGATGTGGGAGGCGGCTTCGACCTTTGAATGTTTCACAGTTAAGCATGTTCTGAGGGATCGAAACACACAGGCAGATGCCCTTTCCAAGTTGGCCACCTTGGACCTATCTGACCTTGGCTACTCAATGTATATAGAAACTCTTCTTAAAGCAAGTGTCAATCCAGAAATAGGGCGGTGATGTCAACCACATAAGAACCATCGTAGATAGATCCAATCTTCGCATACCTTAAGTATGGAATCCTCCTAGAGGAGAGAAGGAAGTCAGGAGAATAAAGTCCAAGGCCACTCATTATGTCCTTGAACAAGATACACTCTACAAAAAGGCCTTCACATTCCCCCTACTCCGATGCTTACGCCCATCTAAGGCGACTCTTGCAATAAAAGATGTAAATGAGGGAATCTGTGGGTCTTACCTGGGCAGAAGGGCTCTTGCCTACAAAATCCTCAGACAAGGATACTATTGGCCAAAGATGAGGGAACAGTGCATAGACTATGTCAAAAAATGTGCAAACTGTCAATTCTATGCCCCCGTCCCTCACCTCCCGGCAGTTCCCTTGCGGTCAATCTCGACCCATATCCCCTTTGCCACCTGGGGCATGGATATCATGGGACCATTTCCTCTGATATGATATCAGCGGAAGTTTTTCATAGTAGCAGAGGATTACTTCACCAAATGGGCCGAAGCCGAGGTAGTCTCTAGTATTCTCGAAAGCACAATCCGGGAGTTCTTCAAGAAGTTTGTAGTTTATCGATACGGCATTCCTCATGTGTTAATCACAAATAAGGGTAAATAGTTTGATAATAAGGCCTTCTCTAACTTTTGTGAAGAAAACCAGATCGACCATAGGCACGGCGCTATAAAACACCCCCAAACCAGTGAACAAACCAAATCCACCAACAAAATTCTACTCAAAGGGATCAAGACAAGGCTAGAGGGTGCCAAAGGGTACTGGTTGGATGAACTCCCACATATGTTATGTGCAGATCAACTCCCAAGATGGCCACAGGAGAATCCCAGTTCAAGTTAGCTTTTGGCACTGAGGCAATCATTCCCTTGGAGGTGCGCATCCCTTCTCATAGAGTAACCCATTATGACCATGTCACCAATGAGGAGGGATTAAGGGTAAACTTAAACCTATTGGAGGAGACCAGAGATCTGGCCCAAATCAGGATAGTGGCCCACCAGTAGCAAACAGCTAGGCACTACAAGAAGCGTATCCGCGAGTACTCATTCAGGGTTGGCGACCTCGACAATAGGAGCACAATCGTCTTGGACTTACCAACCAGGGCAAGCTGGCCCCAACTGGGAAGGACCGTATAGGGTTACTCGAGCACTTCAGAGCGGTTCATACCATCTAGAAGATATGGAAGGCAAGCCACTGCCACGTTCCTGGAACGCTGAACATCTACGTCCATTTTACCAATAGTTTGAAGCATGCCATGATGTACCCAGTCCAGTAGGACTCCCAAATACTATTTTGTCAATGAATATCATCCCCAGCTCAATGAAAAAGTTATTTCTTAAGTTGCTTTAGAATTTTCGTCATCAAATCATTTATTGAGACTCAATCAGCCAAAAGAGTTCACCAATCACTGAACGGATTTGGCCAAGGAGGCTAGATCGAGCTTCAACATTTATTGAGACCCATTGAGCCGAAAGAGTTTGTCAATCACTGAACACATTTGGCCAAAGAGGGTATATCGAGCTCCAACATTTATTAAGACCCATTTGGCCAAAAGAGTTCGTCAATCAATGAACATATTTAACCGAGGAGGGTAGATCGAGCTTCAACATTTATTGAGACCCACTCGGCCAAAAGAGTTCACCAGTTATCAAATACATTTGGCCAAGGAGGGTAGATCGACAACATTTATTAAGACTCATTCGGCCAAAAGAATTCGCCAATTACCAAACACATTTGGCCAATAGGGTAGATCAAGCTCTACTATTAAATTGTGACCCATTTGTCCAAAAGAGTTTGCCAATAGCCGAACACATTTGGCCGAGGAGGGTAGAGACAGTATGAGTACAAAAAACCCCATCAACAAAGGCACATTGGGTAAAGAAGAGGACTTACAAATATAACCACCAACCCCCATTGGCCGAGGTGAGCATATTGGACTCGGCAGAAAACTTATATCGTGCAAATGTAAAGGAAAAAACAACAGTGCCGAGTTCATTCATCAGGGTTAAGCTTACTTACTTCAAATGAAAGAGTAAATACATATTCCGAGGAGATTCTCCCATTACAAAAAAAAAATCCGTCGAGAATATCTCCAACATATAAAAAAAAGTGTTTACATATACATCCTGATAAAAGAAAAGTCACTCCTCACTTTCACGAGCTGAACTATCATCGCCACCAAGAACCCTGTGCTCAGGAGAAAGGTTGATACTGCCACCAGGGGTTATAGGATGACCGGTAGATGAGGATATGCCAACTCGAGGAGTCAAAGGAGATCCAATAGGAGAATCCACCTCCCCGATGTTTAGAGAGGGAGGGGGACCCTCGCCATCAAAAGTATCCTTAAGCTAGTGGTAAATTGCCAGATTTTCCTCATTAGCCTCCTCCATTGCAACCTTTACAGGCTTCAAGCAGTCAGCCTCGGAATAGTCCACCCCAGGCACCCTTTGGTCCAAATAATCCTTAAGGGCCTCCACCTCATAGGTATAGCTGCGTAGGGTATGTTTTCCCACCAGCTCTTTAAAGGCCTAAAATTTTTTGTACAGAAGGACGGCCCTTGTAGCAATGGATCTGGCCTTCGCAAAGGCTTCTTTATACTTGGCAACGCGGGTTTAGGAAGTCTCAACAAAAGACTTCAACTTTTCAATACAGCTCTTGGAGACCCTCTCAGCCTCACCGCGAGCCGCCCTTTCTTCATCCAAAGACTTCTTCAAGAGCCCAAGCCCGATCTCGGCTCTAAGTTCAGCACTCTCCACAACCACCGAATCAACTTCCTTACCCTTGGCATTGAGGTGGGACTGCACCTCGTCCCTCTCCTGCTCAACCTTATAAAGCCTCCGATCAGTCTTGGCCAAGTCCTTCGTTGTGGTATACGCCTGCATCTTGAGCTCCTCTATATAAGTGTAAAGCTACAAAAAGAAAAGAAAGAAACAGCATCACGCACAGGCAAAGTAGGGCAAAAATAAGGAAGTACAAACTCACCCCAGACATAAGAGTGTAAGCGCCCGATATCATGGAAGGAGTGGGAAGGCCCTGCACCATCTCTTGGTCTCGTGGAAGCACACACCCCTTTATCAGCTCACGTGCCACACGAATAACTCCCATGGCAGTGTCATCCTCAATTTTTTCCCAATCAAGACAAAAAGGTACATCGTCTTCTGTCTTAGCCCTTGGAAGATGGCCCATCAAGGGGATCTGCCTCACGTTACTCAGGTCACCACCCATGGATAAATATTCTCCTGTCTTGGGGGGAGAGCGCCGAGCAAAACCAGTGTTCGAGACCTCCGGAAGTGCCAAAATATCCTTAAGGGCGCTACTCGATGATCCCTTGCCTGAAAAATCAAGAACATGATGCATGGGAATCAAATCTTTAGCATATATGCGAGCAGCATCGTCAAAATCTGTGTCAGGAAATGCCTTACGGAGTCTCTTCTTGGTTTTCTTCGAGGGCTCACCCTGGCCTCGTCCAGGGGCATCCTGTTTACTCCGGGCCGCGGCCTCTTTTTCTTGTCTCTTTTCCAGCTCCTGGTCGTGCTTGGCCTTCTTCTCCTCAGTCTTGCGAGCCTTGGCTACTTTCTTCTTCCAAAGCTCCTCTAGAAATTCCTTGGACAATATTACTGCAATAGGACAAATGGAAACCAGCTAGCAGTTAGATGTTAGGTTCCGACCACAAAGAAAAAAAAAACTTACAAAGTTTAAATTCATGCAAAAATAAAGGATTCAAGAGGTTTGCAACTCAAGTCACGGGGATCTCATTATTTAGGGAATGCTTCAAGGCCTGGGACTCTTGCAATGTCAGCGTCACATCGCTATTAAGGGCTTCGACGTTCACGTCCACCCAAACATTGTCAAAAAGCACCATCTCTCCTTTGACATAGAAGAACTTTCTCTTCCAATACTTTATAGAGGACGGCTTATCTAAAATAATCTCTGGATATTCTAGGTGTTTGGCAAAGTAGTACTAGTCCAATCCCTAAAAATGGTTAAACACAAAGATGGCATAGAACATATCCAAGGTTGGTTTTTCGCCCATCCTCCAAAAGTAAGCTATAAAAGCAATAATAGTTTTCCAGGAGTTCGGCATGATATGGATGGGAGCTACTTTGTAGTACTCAACAATATCATGCACCAACCGAGGGGTGGGAATCCAAAAACCGGCTTTAAACATTTCCAAATTGACACACAGCTCGGTTACCAGCTCCCAATAGGATCTCTCTGTAGCTTTGGGCATCCAAATGTCTACCTCAAGAGGTATTTGGAAGCCATCTCGGACTTTCGACAATTCTCTCTTCATCAGCAGGTAGACCTGTCCTAAGGCATCGTATTCCAGATAGGGATTGGCCTTCTCTATTGCTTCATGAACCACATATGACCCCTAGGCCATGAACGGAAGTGCTCACTTTGGGCAACCCCTCGCTCGACACTTGGGAAGGCAAGTCCACATCCAGCATCCCCTCATCTTACAGTTCTTCTAGGGAGCCAGCCTCTGCCTCATGCTCTGCTGATTCCCCCAAGCTGGAGGAAGATGAGCTACCATTTCTCCCACTACTGATGAACGAGGAAGACGATGATTGGACAGTAGACGAGGCAATCAGCTCCATCACATCAACTGTCTCTATGTCTACCATTTTTATATCTACCCCCGCGGCATGTGACGTCTTCTAAAAACAAGAACAAGACACTCAAGACGACAAAACTTACTGAGAGGTGAAGTACCAAAGCAACCAAAGCAAAAATACTGAAGCTGAGCTGAAAAATAGAATACTCACAAATCCAAAGTTATGGCGTGGTAAAAAATAACCAAGGAAGCTCAATATTTAGTGGTTAGCGTCGGTTTATGGAGTAATAATTGACAGATTCTACTTGGCGGTTCGCTATGGGATAAAAAAATATCGATAATAAATGCCGATCTTCCCATATGGGTCGGTTAATTGGGTCCCGCTAAGCGGTATCCATATCAACAACCCTAATCCAATGTACAGATCCATATCCGCATCTTTGAAAGAGTCACGTGAGTAGCCCCATGACTCACCTTGGTGGGCATTCAAGAAGTAATCCAGCAGTGTTGGCCGAGGCAGCCACCTCCGTCAACACACCTTGGGATTCCACAAGAAACATCTCAAGGCAGTCACGTGAGTTTCCCCGTGACTAACCTCGGTGGATTTTCAAGAAGTGACCTAGCAGTGTTGGCCGAAACATACATCGGGATTCCTGAAGAAGTATCTCGAGGCAATCACGTGAGTAGCCCCGTGACTAACCTCAGTGGATTTTCAAGAAATGACCGAGCAGTGTTGGCCGAGGCGGCCACCTCGGCCAACACACATCAGGATTCCTCAAAAATCATCTCGAGGCAGTAACCTGAGTAGCCCCGTGACTCACCTCGGTGGACATTCAAGAAGTAACCGAGCAGTGTTGGCCGAGGTGGCCACCTCGGTCAACACACATGGGGATTCCTAAAAAAAAAACATCTCAAGGCAATCATGTGAATAGCCCATTGACTCACCTCGGTCGACATTCAAGAAGTGACCAAGCATTGTTGGCCGAGGAAGCCACCTCGGCCAACACACATCGGGATTCCTCAAAAAAACATCTCGAGGCAGTCAAGTGAATAGCCCCGTGACTCACCTCGGTCGACATTTAATAAGCGACCAAGCAGTGTTGGCCGAGGAGGCCACCTCGGTCAATACACATTGGGATTCCTCAAAAAACATATCGAGGCAATCACGTGAGTAGCCTCGTGACTCACCTCGGTGGATATTCAAGAAATGACCTAGCAGTGTTGGCTGAGGCGACCTGTAAGACCCGTATCGAACTAACCGGTCTTACCACCTTGTACCAGGTCTACCCATCATGATCGAGCCAAATGGATCAAGTGCGTGAAGGAAATGACGAAACCAGGTACTAAACTGACCCAAAAATAGTGAATGAGAGGGCAGGGTCGCATACCTAGATAGGCAGGGTCGACCCCCCTCATATAGAAGTCAGACCCTTGATTTTTCACTGGGGGTTGGACAACTTAGGAACTGAGGGTCGACGGGATCTCCGACCCCCTCATCGACCCCCTGTTTGCCGACAGAAACCGCAAATAGGAAACTTTCTAAATTTTAATGGGATTCCTTCCTAATCTCAATGGGACTTATTTTTAGAGATTCTACTCTATAAATAGGACGTCCCTAAGCCTCTTTCACTCCTTCTGAAACCCTAATTGAGAGTGAGAGAAAGAGAAGAGAAGAAGAAGAGAAGGAAAGTTGGAGAAGAGGACCGAATTGAAGAATTCAAAGAAATCTCTGAATCTCAACAAACCTAAGGTATGGGCAAGCTTTCTATTGATAATCTAAGACCTTAGAATAGTTCATGAAGAGAGTATGGTCTAGGAGAAACCCAAATCATACACCCATGGGAAGATTTCGATGAAATCCATGGAGAAATCATGGTAGACAAGGTAAGGAAGAAACCTAGTATTCTAAGCCATAGAACAAGCCTAGAATGGATTGTGGAAGTAAGCCATAGGACCCAAACGTGAAAGAATGGACTGTAGAATAAAAATCTCGACTCAACCCACGGGGGATCGCACGTGGGGTTGATTGGGAATCGACCCTACCAGACCACAGGATCGACCCCCAGTATTCGGGAAGTCCAGA
This sequence comes from Protea cynaroides, assembly GCA_028583415.1. Lineage (NCBI taxonomy): Eukaryota > Viridiplantae > Streptophyta > Magnoliopsida > Proteales > Proteaceae > Protea > Protea cynaroides. The sequence continues at coordinate 23,180,714 of CM053269.1, forward strand.
ATAGGGTGGTCGCACCCAGGGTCGATGGAACATAAGACCCTGGCATCGACCCTACCCTGGGGGTCGATGTAGACTGCTACCCTACCTGCGACCCACCCTGCGACCCACCCTGCGACCCGTGCTTAAAAACAAACCTAATGATGCCAGAATGACTTCTAACCAAAATCTATCGACTTGTTAGGTTTTCCTATTGATATAAAAGTGGTTTTAAAGCTTGAAAGAGGATCAACACTCAAGCAAAGGTGAGGGAACAAAACCTAAACTAATTGGCTAATCATAAATTATTCTTATTTCTTGAGTCCAATGCCATGACTGATTCTATGCGTATATGTTTGTATGTGCATTCAATATGTCATCCTTCCTGTTATTGTTGTTCATGCATATTTAATTATGTTTATTTATAACATGATGATGATGATGATGATGATACTAGGAATAAGCATGTGAATGTATGTGTGTGGTTAGTGTACATGGTGCGGGTAGGGGATGGTATCAACCGGTACAGCCATGCCATTTTCATGGGGTGTATATTGTGCCATGGTTTTACTCAAGTCATGTCCACTGACATCGTCATATCGCTATTACCTTAGCAGAACTATTACGTCGTAGGGTATCAGGGGAGGTGGTCTCGGACCTTGTAGTCTTCGACTCTGCCGGGGGCCTTAGCTCTATCTCTATGGATGTATTGAGGGATGTTGAGGTGAGGCCTTGGATACACTGTTTGACATTAGGATTGGTTAGTTGCGAGCCCAGTTTGCAAGCCCTCGTCAGCAAGGGCTTACGTGTTAGTATGGGCAATCGGTACAGCCATGCCGTTTTCATGGGGTGTATATTGTCCATGGTGGGTGCATGTGGGACGACAGTGTCGATACTCATTGGACGGACTCACACACTCGTGTATAGAGGTGAGGCGGCCACCGAACCTTTCTATAGCACATTGCAAACTTATAAACCAGACCACAGATATGAGTTGAATGCATGCATATGTTTGTTGCATTGTTTTATTTGCTCACTGAGCCGTGATGTGTGCTCACCCTTTCAACGTCGAATATTTTTAGTTGATGATGCAGGTACCACGGTGGAAGACTATATGAATGTTTCTGCGTACGGGCACATCGGTGCAATGGAAGCTGAAGACTTAGTGGAAACGCATGACTCTTCATGCGAGTGCAACGCATGCGTTTTCGATTAGATTTTGATTTGAATTATTAAGGAAATATAATTGATATTTTATTTACTTATGTCTCAGTTGATATAACATAATTTGATACTTTATTTATGATTATCACAGCTAGATTTCTCAGTTCATTTATTATTAAGACTTTTGCTATTGTGTATTTATTCTGATTATGGTTGTAAATGTGTATGATTTTATTTTCAACGGACACAGTCTATTAGAGATCTGGTTGAACCATTGGTTTATTAGTGGTTCATCACACCATTCTGCATCACACCATTCTGAATGGTGCAGAATTGGGGTGTGACACGACCAACCCAGTCAACACACATCGTGATTCCTCAAAAAGATCGACGTGAATGGACCGAAGCGGCCATATCGGCCAGCATGCATAAATAAGTCAAATAAAAACGGGAGCCACCACATGTAGAACCACATACCTTACTTCGGTGGCTCTAAGAAATGGCCGATGTGAGTTGACTAAGGCACCTACATCAACCTGCACACTATAGGCCATCTCCCTCGGACGAGCCAAGGTAAATGGTCTCAAGGGCTAGTGTCAACTTCAAAACAAGACTACAGACCATCTGTGTAAGACCCGCACTCTTAAAACCCGGTATAAACCTTGGTTTTGTGTCATGACAGGTCTTCCGATCATCACCGAGGGAGACCCAGCAAACCGGGGCAAGCGGATAACAAACGTGTACAAAATCGGACCAAAGTCGACCAATTATACCTGATTTTAGGATACCGGTTGATGGTACCGGATGATGATACCGGTCGATCGGTATGGCCTTCCGCATGCTATGTGCGGAATTTGGAAATTGGTCTCCCGGGTCCCGCTTTCCCGATTTCGAATCCTAGAAGTTTCCTAATCCTAGTAGGGTTACTAAACCCTATTTCTAGCCTATAAATACACCCTTAAACCCCTCAAATCCTTTCCATTGTCTCTCACAAACCCTAGAGAAGAGAAAGAGCTTGGAAAGGAGAAGGAGCTAGGAAGAAGAAGGAGGTGCCGCCATTACCGTTTGACGAAGCTCACGCTACGCCTGTCAACGGTAAGTGTTTGAATCCCTCTTCTTACCCTATGATAGTTGTGTGGGTGGATCAATACCATGCAAAGTAGGTATTGATCTAAAACCCTAAATTGGCCAATAAACCCTAAGTTGCCGTCAAACCCTAGATTTGGGTTTCGAGATGATATTCATCGAAACGAGACTTGAATGAGTTGGGGATAGCTCTAACTCAAAGCCTAGACTTATAATGGATAGGAGAAACCCTGAAAATCCATGGAGGATGATCGACGGCAGTCGAAGAACCCATGTATGGTCTTCCGGAGACATACCGGTCGACTATACCGGTTGCACATAGCGCGACCGGTATGTTGCGACCACTACCTCTCGGGAGGTTATCTGTGGGGGACCGGCTGACCACACCGGTTGCCAGTCTTTCCCACAGAGCTGCGACCGGTACATGCCACCGGTCAGCTCTGTGAGGGTAGTTGTGATCTCTGTTGGTTTCCGACCAACGTGAAACCCTAAACAATATGTTCTAATGAAACCCTAATAATATTGTAGGACTTTGTGACTTATCGTTTGGATCTTGCGACGTGGAGCAAGTGATCGAACGAGCGTCAGGTAAGGGAATCTGACCTAAACCTAATAATTAATGGACAGTAAATCGTTGTTAATCATTAAATATCTATGATGTGATGTTTATGCATATTCACATGCCATCCTTTACCTTCAGTTGTTATTATTGTTCATGCATTCATAGGATGTGATTGTTAGGCATGTGATTGTTTCCGTTGGTGTGTGGAGTGGGGCATGGGCCTGGGATCGCTCTTCACACTGGCACCTTTTGTAGTATTCTATCTTAACATGCTTGGTACGGGTGGGGTATCAGGGGAAGGTCATGGTATGGTGGTCTCCGATATTGATGTTGTCCCGGCCATTGTTATGTGGTACTGAGGATTCCGAGTCGACGCTGGCTTGTCCACGATGCTTTAGCTCTATCTCTATGCCGTAGGGAGTTATGTTGGGATAGGGTCTACTTGCGTATTGTTTCTATCCTAGTGGGTTAGTTGCGGATAGGGTATCCGGGGGAGGTGAGGTGTGGTGGTCTCCGACCCGGCCCGCACGCTCTAGCTCTATCTCTATGTCGTAGACGGTTGTCTTTGGGATAGAGCATACATTGTTGACATATAGGATTGGTTAGTTGCGAGCCCCGGTTTGCGAGCCTTGGCCGATGGGGGCTTAGGTACTTGGTATGGGTAGAGTATCAAGGGAGGTGCGGGTATACCTTAGCTCTATCTCTATTCCATGATGGGTGCATGTGGGTTGGTGGTAGTATGATTACTGTGCGACGCCACACACTCATGTATAGAGGTGCGGGGGCCACCAAACCTTTCTATAGCACGTTGCAAACTTAAAACCAGACCACAGTATAAAATGGATTGTTACTCATGCATAATCTTGTGAAACTGTCTGATTGTCTTCATGGGACGTGTTGTGTGCTCACCCTTTGTACGTACATTGTTTTTAGATGTTGATGCAGGTTACAATGTGGATGACTATGTGAACGCTCCGGCGTATGGAGGTGTGGCTGCTCTAGATGTGCAAGCAGGAGAGGACGAGCATGACGCTTCATGCGAGTGCCCTTTCTGCGTGTACCTTTGATTTGTTTTATTTATTTATTTCAGTTATTTTTTATTGGATTAAAGGGATGTAAAAGATTATTATCCTATGTGTTTGAATTTGAATAATGGGATATTTATTTAGATTATCATTAGATACTCAGTTCATTCTATTTAAAGTCTTCCGCTGTATATTTATATTCTGATTGTGGTTATGTGTAATTGGTTTGTATGGGTGGACACGGCCTATTCGAGATCCTGGTGTGAACCGTTGGTTCAATGACGGTTCACTCACACCGTTCTGGTTGGATCAGAATTTGGGGTGTGACAATCTCTCTTGGACCAGTCAAGGCAAATGGCCTCAAGGGCTAGTGTCAACTTCAAAACAAGATTGCAAACCATCTCCCTCGGACCAGCCAAGGCAAATGGCCTCAGAGCTAGTGTCAACTTTCGAGTTTCTATTTTTTATTCAGCAGAACCTTACAAATTTAACAGAGCAACGAGGTAAATGTTAGGAGAATTTTCCACGTCACCAATGAGATGGCAGCAACTAGGACTCGACCGTCCATATCAGCATTTCCAATAGAGTCTAAAAGGACATTCTTGTAAATACTACTAAGGGATAAAGACAAAAGCGTCATTTTTACTGCTTGATAAGGATATTTTGGCCATCATACGCCGAATCAATGGTAAAAATGACATTTACATAGAGGCACTATTCACTATAAATACTGTGAATCCTGAGATTTCAGGTACGTTGCATTTAATACTCTTTCCTAAGGATTGTCGCTCTGACACCTCAGACTGAAAATCTCTCATTTACCTCATTTAAATATAAAAGTGGGCTCGGATACCGGACCCATTAACTGTTTACTGAGCCCTAACTTAGGCATCAGAGTGGACCCAGGGCCATAGGCCCGCCTTCCCCTTGTCTTTTCTCCTGTCTTGCAAGTCTAGTCAGCCTGGTGGATCCCAGATACGGATTTGGCCGAAACACTCTCAACCTCTCAAATGTATAGAATTTATTAGTTAAGACCTAAAATATTGTCGCTTGGGTATATGAATGAGTTAACAACTTAAACAAATGAACGTTACAAAAATCAATACTTCCTTTTTTTTATTTTTTATTTTTTATAAATAGTAAGCTTAATGCATGACGAGCCAAGTGGTTAAGATGAAATTAAAATTTAACATATTGCTAAGGTTCTTTTTGGTATGTATCATAGAATTCATTATATACGATATTATGACATAAGTAGTTGTTTGGTATGATTTATGATACTTATTTATATTTAAAATAAATTAATATAATTTAAAATCTATAATAAATTAGAAGGTATTTATCTTTATTGTGATAATCAATTATTACTTTTTATGTCTAGTGATATTATAAGGTTATTATTTATGATTCATAATTTAATCTCATAAATGATTTATCATAAATAACTCATAAACATAAATATAAATTATACTAAAGAAAACCTAAACTATGACGTGTATTAGATAGCTAACAATTTGGTTGCCAATAATAACCATCGGCATGGCTCAAAATGGCAAAAACTGAATATTTTCTCATTATTTGAACCCTTCATAAAGCCACCACCTGTTAGGAAAAGGAAAGAAAAGTTAAATTTTTTAAATCTAAAAAATGAATGTTTATATTATTACTTAACAAAACCGTATAAGATATTTAAATATATTACCATGTTTAATAATAATATATTTATATATTATTTTACCTTTTTTATAATTCAAAGGAATTTACTTCTAAGTCAAGTGAAATTTAATAAACAATTATGAATTAATTATATTTAATGATTTGAAATTAATAATATAATGACATGATGTGATGATTACAAAAATTTCCAATTTAAAAATATCCCGTTATTTTCCTTTATTTTCCCTTGCTCAAGTAATTCTGTCCAAACCAAACTTGAGTTACCATAAGAACCAACCAGGCCCATTCCAACTTGCCACACCCCAGCCACCGGCCTGGAGGCCAAAAACATGCCAGGACAACTTGCAAAATTAATTACTTAACTATCTGACCTGACTTATTTATTCAGTCCAAACCAAGGTTTCAGTAATCGGTATCGGATCTACTATCGACTATTTTTTAAACCGATCCTATGTTAGTACCAATGGTGGTAGGGCCAACAGGGTAGGGACATGTGGCCAATACAATTAAAAACTAATAAAAAAAAAGGGGATCTGATAAATATTGGTTTCGGTCAAAACCGATATAAATTGACCATAAGGCGATCCAATACCTGGTCCAAACCGAACTCGAGTTAGGGAACCAACCCGGATCCTTCCAGCTTGCCAAACTCTGGCATGGCCCACCACTAAGTGTATGGTCAATTAGTCCCTTGACCGTGAGTTAATGGCCCACACCCATCAAAATCATTACAACTGAGCTTTCTCATGCTTGCGTGAGGAATCTTTCCAGCGTCGGACATCCATATTCTATAATCACTACTACCAAAAGTTTACTTCTTCTTTCCTTACCCAAAAAAAAAAAAAAAAAAAAAAAACAGTTTACTTATTTTACATCACTTCATAAATCCCTAAACGTATCAAAAACCACTTGAGCTGTTAATGAACAGCATAACATTAATTAGGAAAATTATTAATCGTCACAAGTCTCTAGTATCTTTTTTTTTTTTAAAGGTCACAAGGTATCTCCTACTACTTGAGTAGGTGATGTATAAATTCCGACCATTACATTGAATATGCATGTCTAGATTAGCCTTCTATTAGTTAAACACATTTTAAATGTGTACCGTACTCGGTCCTATAGTATGCATATTTCCATATTAACCTGAAAATTAAGATAAAATACTCTATACTCCAAGCTTTACCATTTGAAGGTGTTTAATACCTGTATTTACTAGTATATGTACTGCATTTTAACTTGCATCTTCCGTGAGTAATGTGTCGATTAATCCCACATCGTTTAATATTTTTATTGCTCTCTACACACTATCGATGCAGGATTAAAGGTTGGTCACTTCCTCATAATTACTTCTAAACTCATTACTTTATTACTTTTTTCTCACTGTTTTATAATTGTACACATCATAAATGTCATGTGTTCTCATTGATTATGTATAATTCTTTAATTTATGGGAGTTTATTGTCTTTTTTTCGTCATACCATACTATATCTGATCCCTTTAAAACTCGTACTGTCCGTTTTAGTCTTTTTGCCATTCTCTGAATGTTTGACTTTTTTTTTACCCTATTGTTCTTGGGTTGTTCCGTTTAAAACCCGTTCCGTCCCATTTCGATTTTTCGTCGTCCCCTTTAACTATCATTAGTCCTCTATTAGTTAAAACGTGTTTTAAAAGCATACCATACTATTGTACTGTACTCGAGCGTTTAGTTCGCGTATTGCCATATTGACCTCAAAGATACGATGAAATATTCCATAGTCCACACTCCATACTCCAAGCCTTGCCGTTTAAAAAGTGTTTATTATGTATACCGTGCCTGTATCCATACCATATTTTTACCTGTATCTTCCATGAGTAATAAATCAATTAAAGGCTAGTCACTTTCTCATAATTGCTTTCTTTATATCACCGATGTGGGATTAAAGGCTATCCACTTTATCATAATTGCTTGCACTCATTTCTTTATTACTTTATTACTTTATTACTTTTTATGACCGTTTTATGACTGGACACATCATAAATGCAATGTGTTCCCATTGATTTAGGTATTTCAGGTATAATTCTTCAATTTATGGGAGTATATTACTTTTTTTTTTGCCTATATCTGATCTGTTTACAACTTGTACCCTTTTCTTTTTTTTTTTTTTTTTTTTTTTTGCCTTCCATTTAATGTTTGACATTTTTTTGACTATATCAATGTGGGATTAAAGGCTAGTCACTTTCTCATAATTGCTTCCAAACTCATTACTTTATTACTTTTTTCTTATCGTTTTATGATTGGACATATCATAAATGTCATGTGTTCTCATTAATTTAGGTATTTTAAGAATAATTCTTCAATTTATGAAAGTATATTGTCTTTTTTGCCTAAATCTGATTTGTTTATAACTCATACAGTCTGTTTTAGTCATTTTGTCATTCATTGAATGTTTGACTTCTTTTTTTTTACCGTACCGTTCTTGTTTTGCTCCATTCCCTTTCCATCCTATTTGTTTTTTTTTTCATTCTCGTTTTAACTATCTATCGATTAGTCACATGTTAAATTTCAAGATCTAATTCAATTAAAGACTGCATCCGTGTATATCCATGCATGTATAATAATACTGAAACATTACCATGCAATATCATCTAAACTCTGAGCAAGAATAGACTGTTTAAATTAAATAAAAAAAAATTGAATGACACAGATTTATCTTGTGGTTCCTAAAACATATTATTCCATTGTTACCTACATAATTACCCTATTAATTACGACTTCTGTAATCATGGATTATCGAAGTATTTTCCAACCAAGAAACCTGTTTCCAACATGAATAGATGTTTTCTAAATTGTATGTAGCAGGTCCAACTAATAGAAGAGTTTGAGCAAGGGATCCAAATGATCCAGCTATAAGACTCTTTGAAACCACAGAGGCCATTCTGATTTTTTGTGGGTTATGAGGTGATTGAGGAGGTCACCTGAGACATGGCTGGTAAAGCAAGATTTCACTTTGATTGACTTTTAAGTTCATTATCCTTTTGTTGCACTTATATCTTTTCACTTGTTGATGGTAATGCCAAAAAAATAAATAAATAAATAAATAATTATGTTTTTTTATTGAAATATGCTTAGACATTAATCCCGTATTTTTTTTAGTTTTTCCTAAATATATTCTTTAATTGGCTTCTAGTAAAACAAGTGTGCTTGTCAAAGCAAGGTTTTAAAACGCGAAAGATGACATAATTAAGAAAAACCATCGTGTGATTGTAAAAGCAAGGTTTTATAAACCTAAATCCAAATCTGGTCGATTCTAATCCAAAACAATTCCTCTAAATTGGATTGGTTAAATCGGTCTAAAAATGAATAATAACTCTAAAACCCCCAAAAAAGTATTACACATATCAATGTAAAAAAAAAAATTGAAATATCGGCCCTTGAAGAAAGGAAGGAACCAAGAAATAATGAGACTAAAAAATAAGAGGAGAAGAATAATCGATTCACTTTGAGAGACGAACCAATTCTAAGAGAAAAGAGAGGGGGAATCCAGATGATAACTACACACAAGTAGAGTGTACTTCCTTTTCCCATTAGAACTAAAGGATCAATAATTCGTATCACCTTTCGCACCTATCTTTTGCCAAACCTCTGTTTAATTTAGAACTTTTTCTTTGGCTTTTCTACACCCGTGGAGACGTGGTGGTGGGGACAAGCCATCTTCACTCAATTATTTGTTTCCAGGCCTTTCGACAAAAGGGACCACTCTAATTTACCACGTGTTCAAAGCCTAAATGATGTTCAAGTCAAGTCTGGCGTCTGGCAGTGGCTTTCCCCTACGCCATCTTGAGGTCCCATTGCTATTACAGATCTTCAAACATAATAGAACACACAGATCCCACACAAACTAATGGCTTATCTTTGATATCTTCTAAGAAACAAATCGGATTTGAATTTATCCAAACTGAACCCATCTCTCTATTCATGGTTTCTTCCTACTGATCTTCTTCTTGTGATATCTCATTAACTATTCCACAACTACTAAAGAAGACAAACACAGAGACAGAAAATGGTGGAGATAGAAAAAGCCCATCCCAGAGAGAGAGAGAGAGATAAGGACATCTCTCTCCCTCCCTCCCTCTCTCTCTTCTTCTTCTTCTTCTTCTTTTATTATTATTATTATTATTATTATTGTTATTATTATTATTATTATTATTATTATTATTATTATTAGAGAAGCAATAAATTTGTGTCAAAATGACTCAGATCCACCCTCCATATTCCCGTGAGGTAAGAAGCGAAAAGAAGTTGACCACCTCTGTTTTGCTGTGCACGGGTGAGTAGATGGGGTCACGAAGGCAACAGCCATGGTTCAAGTCTGTTTCAATAGTCAAAGAAAGGCTTTCACATGAACTAAAAGAATATCAAAATATTAAAGTAAATGGATCAAGCACTTTGAAATCATCAATTGTGTCAAATTATTTTTGGCCTAGGAGATATTGGACGGAACCAATTACCCTTTGAACCTATGCAACATGAATCACCCAAGATATGTTATCTCAGTCTCAGACCATGAAGAGAGCACTTCAATGGAGAAAGATGGAAGAACAACTTGACGATTAGGAGTTTAGAAGGGTTTTTATTTGCTCGAACGATACTAATCATGAACTATTGACACAAATAGGCACACACAGAAATGAATTTCCAACACACATGAACTTCTGCAACAACAAATGGAAAATATAGTCATTAACAAGATTTGGGAGGGGGAGGGGGAGGGGGAGGGGGGGAGTCTAAATTCAGACCTTCATCAAACAACTAAAGAAGGAAGAAAAGATACAGCCCATCATTAAAAAAAACCAAACAACTATAGTTGCTAATGTTTAATCTTAATATAAAGTTTTGACACCGAATAAGTCAGTAAACAATTTCATAACAGGATCGAAAATCAAGCTAAGGTTCAGAACATATTTGGATCTGTTTTGACTTCCGATCCTGCAACTAGACAGACACAAACCTAGAAATCCTAAACCTGATATCCTAAGTTCAAAAGAGAAACAAGTCCCTAAAGGTTTTGACATCCATCAGAAGGCTATTGAATGGTAGCAGGTAGGAGCTTCACCTGATCAGAGAAGACAGGTAGAGATAGACCTACTTTAAGAATTTACATTTCCAGATACCAAGCTCCCCAGCCAACCAAACAAAACGCCAAGAAGAGGACGCAGAGAAAATTGCTCAAAGCTATCTTCACATGTACCAGATTGAATTCTCCTGCTTGCAGGACAATGGCTCCACCGTTCCTCTAGGCATCACATCAGTAAAATCAGGCAAGTTGAAAGCAGAGCCAAATCTGAAGTCCGCACCAATGTTGCCTGTATTAGGCTCAAATGGTGGGTCGAAGACCTTGCTCTGACCAAACTGGACTTCATCTCGAGGGAAGATTGTATGGTTGATCGGTGCATTGGTTTCCTCAAAGATGTTACCGCTAAAGAAGTTCTCATCAAGTTGAATTACATTTGCAGGATTTGAGATCTTATTGTGCCGTAGATTAGCATCGTAGAGTGACATAAGCTCAGATATAGATTTTTGCCCATCGTCTGCTAGCTCAAGTCCTGACAGATTGAAGGATGGTGGACTCAGGTTTGGCATTGGAGGGGCTGGCTTGGTTTGAGCATATGGCACAGAAAACATTGCTGATTTTTCCTCATTAGGCTGGAAGTTGGAGACTCCAAATCCCTGTGAAACATTGCCATATGGGCAATTCGCCTGGTGATTATTCCTTGAATTTCTGTCTAGAAAGCCCATTGGGTAATCACTGTAAGGGCACTGAAGGTTTTCACAAGTATAGATCTTGTGATCCACCATTGCTGCCTCAGGCACATCAGATGATGACTTCCTCTTCTGAATGAAATCTGAGCTATTAATCTCTCCCTTGATTGGGACAGGCAAAGAAAACTTGTTTCCACCCATCCCCATATTGAACATGTTTGCATCATGGGGCTTGCACTCCTGTACTTCAAAACTCTGTTCATCTTCAACCCCTTCAACATCATATTCACTGCTGTCACTGAGAACAAAAGATCCACTCACATTAGCTGAGGACATAGGTGGGCAGCGATCAGGGTAGAGTTTCCTAGACAAGGCCTCCTCCTGGTTAATTATGGCCAACCAAGTTGCGCTTTCCTTTGCAGTCATCTTATCCTGCAAGCACTTTGATTGCCTCACAAGCTTGCGGATCTTGGCAATATCAGGAAACATGTGCTTGATCACAGCGGTGAGCACACTCACCTTCCAGGCCTTCTTCAGATCATGCGGCTTCTTGTAAGGGGGAGGACCTTGATCCTTGGGAAACCCCAATTGAGGCCACCATTCCTCATTGCCAGTAGGCCACCATGGTGGAGCAACACCCTTCTCCAATGGGAACCTCCTCTGAGGTGGATCGCAGTGCTGCATCAGAGCCGACAAGAGCGAACCAAGTGTGGTGTCTTGAAGCTCTTGCAGGGTATGAGGGGTGGAGGCAACAGCATTAGAGTCTTCGTTCTTCCCCTGGAACGCATTATCGGCCTGATACTTGGCTATCGCAGCAGGACCATTTCTATCAAATCTCACCTTCTCCTTCCACCAAGCCCGAAGATTATCAGAAGCACCACTCACAGGCTTTCCCTTCTCAGGGATGATTCCATACACAAAACCCTGAGCTTTGCAAACTTCCATCATCTTCAGCATATACTTCAGAATCCCATCTTGGGCTCGCGACATCTTCTTTCTTCGAGCCTGCTCCTGCGACTGCCTCTGTTTTGCAGAATCAACTCCCTCCTTTCCCTTGTTCTGTTCTTTGAGTCGCCTTAGAAGTATCCGATCCCTCCACATCCTCCTTTCCAGCTCATCGACATCCATCTCTTCATCACTATAATCCTCCTCAACAGTGGCCTCTGGTTCACCTTCAGGGGCCAGATCTCCTTCTACTGGTTGAGCAGGAATGAAATCAAGATTCCCACAAAACCCCATTTCTTCAAAGATTCCCATCATTACTGAACAACACTCAGAAACAAATCCAAGCTTTTAACTGAAAACTCAGTTAAACCCACTTCAAGTTCTGCAACTACACGTCTCCCCCACTTTGATTGGAGTCCCTATCGACCAATCCCACTAGGAAATTATCAATTTATCAGAATCAGATTTTGATCTCCTCCTGAAAAGAGACGTATATTAGAATTACACCGAAACCATCATACCGTCTCAGAGAAAACAACTACATCTGTGTATAGAAAAAATTAATTAATATGAATACGGAGAGAAAGCAGAGGGGTAAAAGAAGGACGTTTTCTGATCTCTTCCTTAATAACATACTCAAACAAGAAAACTACCAAAATTAGATAACTTTATAAAAATAGAAAGATAAACGACGGGGTTTAGGTTATAGTAGGATTAAAATCTGAAGATTAAAGACGGGATTAAACACTACAAGAGCAGAAAAGAAAACAAAAAAATGGAATCTCAACCTAAACAAAAACGAAAGTTGCAATAATTGTCAAGAAGCATCACAGAGAAAGATCAAGTGGATCACAGCCATTAGATCAATAACAAGCCGTCAGATCTTGCTCTATAGCAACACTAACCAGTGGCGGCGCAACCTAAAATATCCGGCAAACTTTCCGAAAAATCCGTGTAAGACGACTGAAAAATTCCAACCGATCTCCAGCGACTACTATAAGAAGAATTAGTTCTAAAACTAAAAAAGCCTTCAGACCAGAGAAAATCAATCATTAATACAAAAATCTCTGAAATCCACGACCACGACCCAGCGTAGCAAACCCCGCCACGTAGTTTAATCAAACCTTCCAGTAGAAGAAATATTGACACAAAATCAAAGGAATCAATGAAAAATCGCCAATTTTACTGGCAAAAGGATGAGAAGCCTAAGAACCTTCTCAAAGTATGAAACGACACAAACCTTCACACAAAGCTACCAGATCCCAAAGCGTTTTCAGCGATTCTCAGGCCAAATGAGTCAGGAAAATGACAAATTAAACAATAAATGAAAACCTAATTTCGAAAAAACAAAAACCAACTTAGAATTTAAGAGACGAAGAACACAGATTTAAAACAAAACAAAACAAGGACACAATCGGATAACGCTACTAAGAACTCAACTTCTTCGCACCTCATCATGTAGCAACCAAAAAGTCCATAACAAAAAAGCGTCAATCATAAAATAAACACAGACAAACTTGAGAAGAAAACAATTCACAGATATTCATCAGATAAAAGTAAGAATCAATATTCAGAAATGATCCCAAACGAAAACATAGCAACAGAAACAAGCATTAGATAAGCTTCAAAGAGATTCCTCCCACCAGTTAAATCTTCAGTTCCTCCATTAAAACTCCTCGCCAAGAACTGCGCCTAACCACGAGAGAAAAAGAAAGAACAACAAAGAGAGAGAAAGAGGGAGGTGGTATTGTTTGTTTTCTCTCGTCTCATGTCCCCCAGTAAAAGAAATAGTCTCGGTAACTATTGAGAGGATGGGGTTTTAACCATGGTTAGTGAAATTTAACCGCGATTAAGTCCAAGTAAAAGGCGCTAAGGTTAAGTAATAAATGACTCGATTTTTTAACCTTTTGGGCATACAGGAGAAGTGGAATTGCGTGGGAAGCGCGTTCCAACGTGCGTAAGTGTTAAAAAAGCGGCCTCCACACACCTGACCCCTTGCTTCCGGGAACAGGGTCACAGACTCACAATAAAGAAAATGACTGGCTATTTTACCAAAATGTCCTCCCATAGCCTTCTTGGAGGTACATCACTACGTCGTAAGAATAATACATGGGATATTCCTTAATAATTCATAGGGAATAATGTACAGTCGTATGTGTTTCATTGGATCATTCATTTTAGAGGAATAGTTTTGATATTAGAGATGAATTATTTTATGTCCGTTAGATGGTTTTCGTGATACGGACATAAAATCTGTTGGTATTTTTATATTTAATTTTGGATAATTCTAAGTTAGAATTTTTTTTCTATAGGATGAAACTGATTCTTGAATAGATTCATGGAAGTGGGGCTATGCGAGACCAGATCCTACCCAAAAGATCAAACTGATATCTGAATGGATTTTGCTAGTGTTGTTGTGGACCACGTGTCAATTCAGTTCTTGAGGAGAGATAATAATATAATCTCAGTTCTCTAAAATCCGGAGAAGATTTCTGGTACCTCTGTACTGGGTCTAAAATTTAGAAAGCTTACAATGACTTGTGCTATTAAATATAACAGCAATAGATTTGAAATCTCAAACTTTTTCTTGGGTCTTTTTAAAAAGTTTAATTTTTAAATAGTATAAAAACAAAATAAAGTTGTCAAATATTTAGGAATTTTTTTAAAGTATGATTTGTGTGCATTTTCTCGATAAATTATTTGTTTTTTGATTTGCTAGTATTTATAAAAAAAAAATTGTATGACGAATTATCGTTGCTTAGATGAATAAGTTGATAGGTAATTTTTTTTTCATTATAAGAAATCAATTTTTATGCATTATCTCGTTAGATTAATTCGAATTTATATGGCGAATTATCATAACATAGATGAATAAGTTGATAGATAATTTTTTTTTTCAATATAAACAATCAATTTGTGTGCATTATCTCAATAGATTATTTCTTTTTTCTTTTGCTAGCATTTATAGAAAATTTTTTTTGGTGAATTATCATAACATGGATGAATAAGTTGATCATATTATTACGACCAGCTAGTAGAGGTAAAACGAATGGGGTTGATGGTGCCCAGCCTTCTCGTGTGAATCTCGAGGAGGTTGCTGCAGCAGTTATAGGGAATCAATCAGGTTGAGAGACATATTATCTATTCTCCAAGGGTGATCTGTAATAGAAAAGGTGCCGGATGATTAAGTTGGTTCTATCTTTAGTTTGAGAATGGTTTTTGTGTTTTTTTTTTCTATGGGCCCTACTGTTGGTTTATTGCTATAGTTTCCAAGGTATAGGTGGGTTTCTGGTCTCATAGGGTTTTATTTGTATCTTTGTTTCTATTCCTTTTTCTTTTTTTTTCTTTTTTTTTTTTTTAAAAAAAATCTAACTTTAAGCAACAACAAAAAAAAAAAAAAGGTTGATCATAAATTTTTCTCACATTAGTGAAACGTTTGTAATTCAAAGATGTAGACACCAAATTTTTTCACCCCTTCCTCCACAATGATCAAAAAAGGGAAGCGATCTCTCAAAGTCTCTTTGTGTGAATTTAATCTCTGAAAATGACTAAATTGTGCCCATAATGCATTTCTACGAAAATTAATCTTCCAAAGTCGACGTCGGTGATGTGTGTTAAAACATCCGAACCCTAAATAGTAGTATGAAGAATGATATGAATTGATCCCAGTTTCCTCTAAAAATGGCCAAACGAGCACTTTGCGTTTAGAAGTATGAAGAATGATATGAATTGATCCCAGTTTCCCCAAAAAATGGCCAAACGAGCACTTTGCTTGCAGACCTTATTCTTCAAAGTGTTACGTCGAGATAATTATTGATGAACTTGATATGACACTGAGAGGGGGGGGTGAATCAGTGTCTGAAACTTTTTTCTGATTGTTTATTGCTGCCCAGAGCTGATGGAGATATATTCTTTTATACACACACAAGCGTATGCAAATCTACCTCGCTACCACTCAGTGGCCAAGTCTACCAGATTTGCACACCCAACCTGCAAGCCATTCCATGCACTCCAAAATATGATAGAAAAATAAAGACAATCCACAACACAAGATATACGTGGTTCACCAACACAGTGTGTGATGGCTAGTCCACGGAGTAATGCCCAACGGACTCCGTATATACTCAATACACTTCTTTTTACTGTTTACACAGCAGGGAGTACATACACCCAATTTACCCAGCATAAAACTAGGAGGGCACACATGTGCTAGGAATTCAGGTATCAAGTACCAATGCTCAGCACACGCTGCACACCACGCTTAACCCGCACCCATGGGAAGCAAATAACAAATATTTTTAGGCTTATAAATTTGTCTTACAGTTTTCCCCCACTAGCTAGGTATTCAACAATTTGCACCTACGCTAGCATACAATAAATTGAAAGCATAAATAGATAAAGAATTGAGAATCTCACAAACAATGCTTTCGAATGGCCAACAATATCTCTGGAGCTTCACACTGACCTCAAGTACTCTTTAACAGCCTTCAATGTTGATAGAGATCGATTCACAGAGCACACCTTGTCCACAGGCTTCCAATCTCTTCCACACAACCCATAATCACCATGAATATGAAAATAAAAGCTTTACTGACCTCTCATAGGGATTTAGCACTTCATTGATGCACAAAGAAGAGGCAGTTGGTGATTGATCACTCCCACAGGACACGAAACCCTAGAAAAACCTTCTCTTTAGCTTCAAAGCACTCTTTTTGATTTTTTTCTAAGTTTTCACGACTCCCAACGGCGCCCAATAGATAGGGCATCAAAAAATATGAATGCTGCAATTTGAACGGACCGATTTGGAGCTCGGATGAAGAAGATATGACAATTTGAAAATCGGCTAATCTCGGATAAGGAAAGAGAATCTTTCCTTATATAACCTGCACCTGCGCCGCACCGTAGCCGAGCCGCGCCGCTCCACTGTCACATTCTGATTGGTTTAGAGAGGAATCTAGGCCATCTGCCGTTGGATCTGAAAAGAAATGGCGGAATCTTTTGATGTCCGTCGGATCCGAACAAATCGCGTCAGCGAACCTCGGATCCCATATTAAGCGTAGGATCTGGATCAATGGTGCCGCGGCACCGTAGAAGCGTCACACTGGATCGCAGCTAAACTTGCATGTACCGCGGTGCATGATTATAGGTTGCGTCTGGCCACTCACGAACAGCGCGATAGAATCTAAACGGAATCTTTGCATCACACCTTAGCCCGCAAGTTTTAAGGCCGTCCATTTGGAATCTAGCCTACGTGGCTTCATTTGGGCGGCCGATTTCGGATCTTCTTCTTTTTTCTTGACGAATTTACCCCTTAACAACTTGCAAAATGCCAAAATTGCCCCTAAACAATTTGTGAAATCACTTTTTCGAGCGATCCGATAGAAACTGCGATATCTCTCTCATCCGACGTCGGAATTGAGTGATTCAAGTTGCGTTGGAAAGCTAACTCGATGCTCTACATCTTTCCAATGCCGGATCTCCATGAACCTGTTGCGGGACCCACCAAAAATAGACCCAAAGTTCAAACTCTGTCAAACCTTGGAATTTGAACCCGAATCTTTGTGTGCATGCATGCCAAGTGCCATGGGCTGCCGTGTTGGCATGTCACCTTGCCACCATACCTGTGGGTCCCACTCACATTTTTTCTCTCTCCTCTTTCTCTCTCTTCTTTCTCTCTCTTGAATTTCTCTCTTCAATGTCACAACACCAGAAACATGAGAAATATGAACATGATCAGAAAAGCTTCAAGAACACTGTCGCATCATCAGAAACTCGGCCGCATCATCAGAAACTCGGCCACATCACCAGTGGGGTCCACAAACACTCTCTCTCATCAAAATCAGTGTAATATCCCATTTAACTCATTGTAAGTCATCTGAAATACATGTAGAACCTTGTAGAACACATAAGCAAAATTGCCACATCTGTGCCACTACACTGACACTCTCTCTCCTACATTGACACTCTCTCTCCTCATTTCTCTGACTGAATACTCATAAATACTGTCACATCAGCCAAGTTGCCAACAATGACAACATAAAGTCCAACAATTATCAATTCCCATTCCATTACAGAATGCTTGGAGAGAGAGTCAAAACCGCATATTACAGGTCAAAATCCAATCATTGGATCAAAACATATGTCTTTTCGAAGGATAAATTTCATTTCAGAGAATTTTTCTGGTTTCACATTTCGCGTCGGACACAAGCACCGCTAAAACCCCTATTTTTGAGACAATCAAAATAAACCTTGCATAGCCACCCGGCTAGGCGCATGCCGATCATATGGTCAGCTCAGCCTATTTTAGCTATAAATAGCCACTCCCCTGCTTGGAACTAATTTCACCACTGTGATCTTCTTCTCTCATTTATAGCATTGCATGCATCAAATCAGGTATTTTAATTTTATTTATTTATTAGCTTTCTATTTAAAATTCTACTTTCCTCTACCTTGCATGGTAAGGAGGATGTAGATCTCTATTACCTATCTATTACCTATCTAGGTGATGGGGATATTCTTCATTGCACCTCATGATCTCTAGCTCTAGGATGTGAATAACTTAAATTAAGATTTATTTAATGTCTTTATAAATAGATCTAGGGATTACATCGTTATTTCATGCTCCCAAGCTTAGAATAGGCCATGGTTTCTGTTGGGGAATTACGCCGCGCTAGTAATACAACCCTTACGCGTAGGACTCGGTATCAGCATCATGTGGAGATCTGTCAGTGCCATGTGGAGATCCCCCATTCGACACAAGAAGACCCCTGAAATACAAGAACAAAGGGTAAGTTCAGCATTTGGGGATTTCACACTATTCACTATAAATAGGGCGAATCCCGAGGTTTTTTACAGACAACATTTACTGCTCATTTACTTCTAGAGATTCACGCTCTGACACTTGGGACGGAGAATCTCACCTCACCCCATACTTTTCTATAAATATCTTTGTGGGCTCAGTACCGAGCCCACCGACTGTTCACAGAGCCCTAACTTTGGCATCGGAGTGGACCCGGGGCATCCAGCCCGCCTCTCCCTTCCTTTGTCTTTCCTTGTCTTGCAGGTCCAGTCAGCCAAGAGGACCCACAGGACGGATCTGGGCCGAAACAGTTTCATATAATATGTTACATGTATATCTTGGGTTTCCTAATAATTCGTAAATGCTTAGTGGGTGAGTTACGTGTTGAGTTGGTTATTGAATGTAAGTGGGGGAGTGATTGTTAGTTAATGATAAGTATTGGGTAATGGGTAGATAGAGTTAATAGGAGTGGATAATGGGTAGTGGCATTGTGGAATATTTGTAATGGCTTACTTGCCGTATATTTAATCAATAGAATCATATTGATGGATAGACTAGATATTCCTATATTTTCTCCATTGAGAAACAAGGTTCGGCTTCTTTTGTAAAGCCATTTATCATTCTATATATTTTTTTCTCTTAGCTTCCTCTCCCTATCTTCAAGATAGGTAAGAGTGGCACTTCCTTGCACATACCAGTTTGGCATTAGAGCTGGGCCATGGATGAGCAATTGGAGAAGCTTGAGGGTGAGGTAGAGTCTCTCTCAAGGGCAGTAATTGATAATGAGCAAGTTGAACGAAGTGGCAATTGATAATGAGCAAGTTGAACGAAGTGGTCGAGAAGCTTTGCTCACGCACAACCAACACGGAACGCGAAGGAGAGAATTCCATGACTCTACTCCAAAACCATGGAGATTGACCTGACCCACCATGGGTAACTGGCCGAATAGTTATCATCAGTCCTTTGCTTTGCAATTCGTCAAACTCGATTTCTCACACTTTAAAGGAGAAGAAGACACTACAAGTTGGACTTGCAGAGTAAAACAATTTTTTCAACTCCATCAAACTCCTGAGGAGGAATGAGTGGCACTTGTAAGACCTGCACTCCATGAACCCGATCTAAACCCTTCGTTTATGTCGTAACAGGTCTTCCGATCATCATCGGACCAGACGGGACGAGCGGATGACAACCAGGTATGAAATCGGACAAAAAACGGACCAACAAAAGTATGATTCACTCATACCGGTCGATGGTACCGGTCGACCGGTATGGTTTGCTACCATCGACCGGTATGGTCTGCACAACAGACTACCATGATCCAGAATTGGATCTCTGTAGGTCCCACTTTCCAGATTTCGAACCGATTGACTTTCCTAATCCTAGGAGGTTTCCTAAACCTAATTTCTAGCCTATTTAAACCCCTCTAAACCTCCTAGAATCCCTTCCATTGATCCTCACAAACCCTAGAGAGGAAAAAGAGATTGGAAAAGGAGAAGGAGCAAGGAAGAAGAAGAAGAGTTGTCGTTGCCGTTCGACGACGCACACCTTACGCCAGTCGACGGTAAGTGTTTAAACCCTTCCTCTCACATTATGACTCTAGGATGGTTAGGTTGTTTGGATCAATACCATGCAAAGCAGGGACCTAAACCCTACTTTGCCGTCAAACCCTAATTTAATCGTTAAACCCTAGATTCGAGTTCTAGGATGAATACCATAAAAGCTAGACTTGAATGGAGTTGGAAACAACTCTAACTCAAAGCTCAGACTTAGAATGTCTAGGAGAAACCCTGGAATCAATAGAGAATGATCGACGGTAGTCGAAAAATCAAGTGTATGGTCTTTCGGAGACATACCGGTCGACCATACCGGTCGCAGGTCATGCGACCGGTATCTCTCGGGGAGTAGCCTGTGGGGACCGGCTGACCATACCGGTCGTCAGTTTTCCCCACAGAGCTGCAATCGGTACCTGCGACCGGTCAGCTCTGTGAGGTGTATTTTTGGTAACCTCGTTGGTTTCCGACCAACGTAAACCCTAAGAAACTATTCTAATTGAACCCTAACATTATGTAGGACTTTGTGATAGCATGTTTGGATCTTGCGACGTAGAGCAAGCTATCGAACGAGCGTCAGGTAAGGGAGACCTAAATCCTAATAATTAATGGACAGTAAACTGTTGTAAATAACAATGAATATGTGGATTGGTATTTGTGCATATTGCATGTCATCCTTTACTTTCAGCTATCATTATTGTTCATGCATGCTCACTATGCTAGGATGTGATTGCTAGACATGTGATTGTTTTCGTTGGTGGGTGGAATGGGAAGGGCCTGGGGTCTGGGATCATTCCTCACACTGGCACCTTTTTGTAGTATTCTATCTTAGCATACTTGGTGCGGGTAGGGTATCAGGGGGAAGTCGTGGCACTGTGATCTCTAGCCTAGCCACCACGCTCTAGCTCTATCTCTATGCCGTAGGGAGTGATGTTGGGATAGAGTCTACTTGCGTATTGTTCTGTCTTAGTATGCTTGGTGCGGGTAGGGTATCAGGGGGAGGTCGTGGCACTGTGGTCTCTGGCCTGACCACCACGCTCTAGCTCTATCTCTAAGCCGTAGGGAGCTATGCTGGGATAGAGCCTACAGTGATGACATATAGGATTGGTTAGTTGCGAGCCCAGTTTGCAAGCCCTAGCTAGTAAGGGCTTATGTATTGGTATGGGTAGAGTATCAGGGGAGGTAGTGGATGCCTTAGTTCTATCTCTATTCCATGATGGGTGCATGTGGGTCGGCAGCGGTGTGATCTATTGTGCGATGCTACACACTCGTGTATAGAGGTGCGGTGGCCGCCAATCCTTTCTATAGCACATTGCAAACTTAAACTAGACCACAACATAAAATGATTGTTACTCATGCATATAATAGTGATACACTGTCTGATTGTCTTACTGAGCCAAGTTGTGAGGTTACCCTTTGTATATATACTGTTTTTAGATGTTGACGCAGGTTACACGGTGGACGACTATATGAACGCTCCGGCGTATGGAGGTGATGCTGCTCTTGACGTACAGGCAGGAGAGGACTAGCATCACGCTTCATGCGAGTGCCCTTTCTGCGTGTACCTTTGATTTTATTTTATTTTGTTTCAGTTATTTTTAAAGTGATGTAAAGATATTTAATTACGTTTGGAATTGGGATAATTGAATATTTATTTAAATTTATCAATAGAATACTCAGTTCATTTATTTAAATACTTTCGCTGTATTTATTATATTCTGATTGTGGTTATGTGCAATGGTTTGTATGAGTGGACACGGTCTTATTGAGATCCTGGTGTGAACCGTTGGTTCAGTGACAGTTCACTCACACCATTCTGGTTGGTTCAGAATTTGGGGTGTGACAACTTGGTATCAGAGCTCTCGGATTCTGTCCAACAGATCATATTGCACTTAACTAAGTCAATGAACTGAGATAGGGAAAATTAAAACTTTAATAAGAACACACCTTAAGCATTGTTTGATACTTGAGACTATATAAGAAAGAGTATAACATACTATATTAAATATGGAATTAATAAGTGCACATGCTCTAAATAGGCAAAAACCATAAATTACTATTAAAACATTCAAGAGTGATAAGTTCAAAGTGCTACAGGGTACGGTCCACAAGCCAGACAGTTACCCTATTATATAAACTGTAAAGAGAGAGAGAAATAAGAAGACAATCATGGGGTAGGGGGCCTAAGAGGAATAGGGTCGGTAATATCATAATCCCGCTCGTAAGCGATCCTAAGCCAGTGCACCTGATCCTGAGTGACTCTGAGGCTACGAGCCAAGTGCCCCAAGTCACGGCTCATCTCACGCTGAGCGTCCCTGAGCTCCGTGAACATACCCATCACGGTGTCGGGAGGAGGCTGAGATGGTCCCGCTACATATGTGGGCTGTGGTGCTGGTGCTAGAACATCCTCCATATGATCATCGCCACCCTCGTCATCACCCGCTGTCTCTGCTGCATGAGCAACAATGGCTGCTGCTGCCACGGCTGCTACCCTCCTGAGTGGGCGAGGGCGAGCCTCCAAATCTTCATCGCTGATAGGCAGGTTATCCATCTGCATCCGCAGGATGGCATCCCAGTCGATGTCAGAGGTCATAGTGTCCTCCACAGCGATCTCACCCCTCATGTTCACTCGTAGTCACTGTAGGAGAGTGGTGATGAGCCAGCCATAAGGAAGGTTACTGGCCTGACTGGGTAGTGTAGCCTGATGCATGGTCCTGATGATGATATAGGGAAGGCAAACTCGCCCCCCAGTGCAAACGCAGTAAGTCAGGTACTGCATGAGCTGAGATAACTCACTATAATGGCCGCTCTGGGGCACAATATTGTGCTGGATGATGCGGCTATAAACTCAAGGCAAGGGCTTCAAACTAGCAGCCTTCATGGGTGCCCCAAGGTTGAGAAGTTGCTCTGAGATCTCCTGGCACAGATCGTCAATGAGAAAGTCCTTCATCTCAGGGGCACATAGAATAAGTCCCCATCGTTGGGAATCCTCAGAAGATCAGCAAGCTGGTGGGTGTCGAAAGAGATGGGGACACCGTTGACGTAAATAGTGATGCGGAGTGCTCGACATTGATTGAAGTCGTTGACGTCCCCATCTATTTCCAGGTTGGCATAAAATTGTTTGACGAGGTTGGGATGGGTAGTCGTCGTGTATGTGATGACCGGCAACCAACCAAGCCTGCCAAAAATAGCCTCCACATCGAACCGCTGCAACTGCTCCAAATTGACACACCGTCCAGACTCGATATTCTTCCCCTTGAACCAAGCGAAGCGGGCTTGTGCCGCCTCATATCGAAACCAATGCTCATCGAGCTGTGGTACAGGAGGGTGGGGAAGGTGCATGCCTAGACCATAGGAGCGCTTGCCAGCACCTCTGCGTGGAGCCATTAGAGCTGCAAAACAAGGAAAAACAAGGAGAAAATGTTAAAATTGTCAAAATTTTGACAGCATAACGACAACAATTTAAGAAAAAGCCTCGAACTCACCCAAAAACATGGGGAGGAGGACTTACGTAACCCCCACACACTTCATGGAAACCAACCATTCACCAATTGAACAAGAAAGTTAGAAAATTTAAGAAAAATCAATTTTTTTTTCAAAACCTAGGTCAAAACTAGAAAATTTTTATTTTTTCCTAAAACCATTCGGTGGAACCTTAAATTAGTTGAGGGATTTTGCTCTTAGGGGTCCCTAAACCCTTTCTAAATCGAAGGAAAAGAGTTCCTACGGTTAAAATCTTACAATCAATGAAAACCATAGTTTTTAAGCTTAAAACCATGAAAAAACGATATGAAAATGATGAATGGAAGGAGAGAACTTACTTGGAGGCGATATTCTAAGTCTTGATCGAAAGAAAATGAGTTCTAGGATTGCCAGTTGGACTGTCAGCAACTGGGTCATGTTGCAAAGACCTGCACTCTACCTAGGAAACAACCTCCACAGCAAGGAAAGGTATTTGCAAAACCTCTCGAAGAGGCAGCTGCATCACCTGATGTGGTCACTAGTATGATTCTATCCCTTCCTATTTAGCTTACTATTTTATTGTGTGTGAGCATGTAAAACTAAGGGATAATTAATTTTAGGAACTATAAATACAGCTGGTATACCTGTCAGAGTACTCTTTGACTCTAGGGCCACACACTCTTTTGTTTCTATTTCTTTCGGGAAGCGAATGGAATTACCTGTCAAGCATCTAAACCCAAGCTTGATAGTTCGCTCCCTACTAGGAGTCGAAGTGGCGTTGAACAAATATTTTGGACCATGTACAGTTAGCATTGACGGCCGAGATCTAGAGGCTAATCTGGTTCAACTCGAGATGGCGGACTTTGACGTCATCTTGGGAATGGATTGGTTAGGCCAGCATTCAGCCAGCTTATTATGTGGTGAAAAGAAGCTTGTGCTTAAAGACGAGAAAGGAAAAGAGTTTAGCTTCACCGGGACCAAGTTACCTAGGAAGCGGAAGCTAATCCTCTCCGCCCTAAAAGCCAAGAAATGCTTAGAGAAGGGAGGAGTGGGGTATTTAGTGTGTGTGGTCGACATAACTACTGAGGTGCCAAGGATGGAAGATCTAGATGTAGTACGAGAGTTTCCGGATGTGTTTCCAGAGGATCTCCTAGGTCTACCTCCAGACAGGGCTACAGAGTTCGTGATAGACCTAATGCCAGGGTCGGCATCAGTGTCTAAAGCACCGTACAGGATGGCCCCTACAGAATTAAAAGAGTTGAAGACCCAATTACAAGAACTACTAGATAAGGGTTTCATATGACCAAGCATTTCGCCATGGGGAGCACCTGTATTTTTCGTCAAGAAGAAGGATGGTAGCGTACGACTATGTATCGACTATCGAGAGCTGAACAAGTTAACCATCAAGAATCGATATCCTTTGCCTAGGATCGATGATCTGTTCGATCAGTTACATGGTGCAAAGGTTTTCTCGAAGATTGATCTTAGATCAGGGTATCACCAATTGAAGATCAAGACCGAAGATATTCCAAAGACTGCTTTCAGGACAAGGTATGGGCATTATGAGTTTCTAGTTATGTCGTTCGGGTTGACTAACGCTCCAGCGTCGTTCATGAAACTGATGAACCGAGTGTTTCATGACATGTTGGACACTTCGGTCATCGTATTCATCGATGACATATTGGTCTACTCAAAGGACAGGGAAGCTCATACAACACATTTGAGAGCAGCCCTACAACGGCTGAGAAGGGAGAAGCTTTATGCCAAGTTCAAGAAGTGTGAATTTTGGCTGAAGGAGGTGGCTTTCTTGGGCCACGTAGTATCTGAAGACGGTATCAAGGTAGATCCAAGTAAGATAGCTGCTATAGTAGGATGGGAAGCACCAAAATCAGTTGCGAAGATTCGTAGTTTCCTTGGATTGGCTGGTTACTATAGAAGATTCGTGGAAGACTACTCAAGGATCGCCATTCCACTTACCCGACTGACTAAGAAGGGAGAAAAATTTATATGGTCAGATGAGTGCGAGAAATACTTTCAGACTTTGAAGTCAAGACTAATCTCTGCACCTATTTTGACCATCCTAGCACCAAGCTTACCATTTACCTTATATACGGATACTTCAGGGTTGGGTATTGGATGTGTATTGATGCAAGGAGAACAGGTGATTGCCTATGCATCAAGACAGTTGAAAGAGCATGAGAAGAATTATCCTACACATGATTTGGAGTTAGCAGCGGTTATACATGCAATCAAAACTTGGAGATACTACCTTTACGGTGAAAAGTTTTAGATTAAGTCAGATCACAAGAGCTTAACATATCTTTTCACTCAGAAGGACCTGAATATGAGACAGAGGAGATGGCTGGAGTT
Organism: Protea cynaroides; assembly: GCA_028583415.1. NCBI lineage: Eukaryota > Viridiplantae > Streptophyta > Magnoliopsida > Proteales > Proteaceae > Protea > Protea cynaroides. The sequence continues at coordinate 23,207,070 of CM053269.1, forward strand.
ATTAAAAGATTATGATTGTGACATCCAGTACCATCCGGGAAAGGCAAATGTTGTGGCTGATGCCTTAAGCAGAAAGTGGACATTGAAACCTGAGGCAGGACCAAGTACAAATGCTGTATTATGTGCTGCAGCCTCGAGCTCATCAGAGAATAATGAAGAGTATATAATAGAGACTACAAGAGATCCAGTGGAACAGGGATAATTCATAAGTTTACATTGATGTTCGCAGCCTTGAAGATCTCATCGGATCTCATAGATGAGGTCAAGGTAGCAATCCTACAGGATCCACACCTCAAGACTGTACAAGAAGACCTAGAGAAGGGTAACAGCAATCCTGACTTTACCTTAGATTCAGACAAGGTACTCAGGTATCATGGACGATTATGTATACCTGAGAGTAAGAACTTAAATATCAGAGATCGAGTTATGACAGAAGCTCATTACACTCCATACTCGGTACATCCAGGAAGCACCAAAATGTACCATGATTTAAGAAGATTATATTGGTGGAGGGGTATGAAAGCAGATATAGCTCGTTTCGTGTTCCAATGTCTGAATTCCTAGCAAGTTAAAGCAGAAAGGCAGAGACCCACAGGTTTGCTACAACCATTACCGAAATCTGCATGGAAGTGGGATTGTTTCACAATGGATTTCGTCACTGGCCTACCTTTGACACCAAGGTCGGTGGATGTAGTTTGGGTTATAGTCGATCGACTTACCAAGACAGCTCGATTCATAGCGGTCAGACTTTAGTATACCATGGAGAAGCTGGCCAAGCTATATGTTGATAATATAGTCAGACTTCATGGCATCCCAGAGAGTATAGTATCTGACAGAGATCCCCGTTTTACATCAAAATTCTGGGAAGGATTACAGAAAGCTATGGGAACAAAGTTGAAGTTTAGTACGGCTTTTCACCCTCAGACAGACGGACAGTCAGAACGAACTATTCAAATTTTAGAAGATATGCTCCGAGCTTGTGCCTTAGATTTCAAAGGAGCTTGGGACGAGAAACTATCACTCATCGAGTTTGCTTAAAATAATAGCTACCAGGCTACAATTTAGATGGCTCCATATGAGGCACTCTATGGGAAGAAATGTCGTACACCTCTGTTATGGAATGAGGTGGGAGAAAGAAGAATTGTAGGACCAGAGTTTATCGAAGAAACTTTTCGAGTGATTGATCAGATCAAGGAAAGAGTGAAGACAGCCCAAGTTTGACAGAAGCACTATGCGGATAACCTACGTCGAGATCTGGAGTTTGCAGTAGGTGACAAGGTATTCTTGAAGATATCACCGGTGCAAAGGCTAAAACGGTTTGGTAAGAAGGGGAAGCTATGCCCCAAGTACGTGGGACCATACGAGATATTGACCAGACGTGGTAATATGGCATATCAACTGGCTCTACCACCATCTATGTCAAGTGTTCATTATATGTTCCATGTATCATTATTGAAGAAGTATGTCAGGGATCCATCGCACATCCTGACAGCAGACCCCCCAGATTTGACAGAGGACTTAACATTTGAAGTGGCACCTGTGATGATCTCAAGCCGAAAGGTATAGCAAATTCAAAGCAAGGATATCCATTATGTGAAAGTGCATTGGAAAAACCAAGATGTCGAAGAAATTACTTGGGAAGAGGAGAGTGCGATGAGAAAGGAGTACCCTAACCTTTTTGACAATCAAGGTACGTTCAAATTTCGAGGCCAAAATTTCTTTTAAGGGTGGGGGAGTTGTGAGACCTACATGTAAATTTTGGGGACAAAATTTCTTTTAAGGGTGGGGGAGTTGTAAGATCCGCACTCTATGAACCCCGATCTAAACCCTTCGTTCATGTCGTAACAGGTCTTCCGATCATCACCGGACCAGACGGGACCAGCAGATGACAACCAGGTATGAAATTGGACCAAAAATGGACCAACAAAAGTATGATTCACTCATACCGGTCGATGGTACCGGTCGACCGGTATGGTCTGCACAGCAGACTACCATGATTCAGAATTGGATCTCTACGGGTCCCACTTTCCAGATTTTGAACCGATTGACTTTCCTAATCCTAGGAGGTTTCCTAAACCTAATTTCTAGCCTATTTAAACCCCTCTAAACCTCCTAGAACCCCTTCCATTGATCCTCACAAACCCTTAGAGAGGAGAAGGAGATTGGAAAAAGAGAAGGAGCTAGGAAAAAGAAGAAGAGCCGCCGTTGCCGTTCGACGACGCACACCTTACGCCAGTTGACGGTAAGTGTTTAAACCCTTCCTCTCACATTATGACTCTAGGATGGTTGGGTTGTTTGGATCAATACCACGCAAAGCAGGTATTGACCTAAACCCTACTTTGACGTTAAACCCTAATTTAATCGTTAAACCCTAGATTCAAGTTCTAGGATGAATACCATCAAAGCTAGACTTGAAAGGAGTTGGAAACAACTCTAACTCAAAGCTCAGACTTAGAATGTGTAGGAGAAATCCTGGAATCAATAGAGAATGATCGACGGCAGTCGAAAAACCAAGTGTATGGTTTTTCGGAGACATACCAGTCGATCATACTGGTCGCAGGTCATGCGATCGGTACTATGACTGGTATCTCTCGGGGAGTAGCCTGTGGGGATTGGCTGACCATACCGGTCGCCAGTTTTCCCCACAGAGCTACGATCGGTACCTGCGACCGGTCAGCTCTGTGAGGTGTATTTTTGGTAACCTCGTTGGTTTTCGACCAACGTAAACCCTCAGAAACTATTCTAATTGAATATAACATTATGTAGGACTTTGTGATAGCACGTTTGGATCTTGCGACGTAGAGAAAGCTATCGAACGAGCGTCAGGTAAGGGAATCAGACCTAAACCCTAATAATTAATGGACAGTAAACTGTTGTAAATAACAATGAATATGTGGATTGGTGTTTGTGCATATTGCATGTCATCCTTTACTTTCAGCTATTATTATTGTTCATGCATACTCGCTATGCTAGGATGTGATTGCTAGACATGTGATTGTTTTCGTTGGTGGGTGGAATGGGAAGGGCCTGGGGTCTGCGATCATTCCTCACACTGGCACCTTTTTGTAGTATTCTATCTTAGCATACTTGGTGCGGGTAGGGTATCAGGGGGAAGTCGTGGCATTGTAGTCTCTGGCTTGACCACCACGCTCTAGCTCTATCTCTATGCCGTAGGGAGTGATGTTGGGATAGAGTCTACTTGCGTATTGTTCTGTCTTAGTATGCTTGGTGCGGGTAGGGTATCAGGGGGAGGTCGTGGCACTGTGGTCTCCGGCCTGGCCACCATGCTCTAGCTCTATCTCTATGCCATAGGGAGCTGTGCTGGGATAGAGTCTACAGTGATGACATATAGGATTGGTTAGTTGCGAGCTCAGTTTGCAAGCCCTAGCCAGTAGGGGCTTATGTATTGGTATGGGTAGAGTATCAGGGGAGGTAGTGGATGCCTTAGTTCTATCTCTATTCCATGATGGGTGCATGTGGGTCGGCAGCGGTGTGATCTACTGTGTGATGCTACACACTCGTGTATAGAGGTGCGGTGGCCGCTAACCCCTTTTATAGCACATTGTAAACTTAAACTAGACCACAATATAAAATGATTGTTACTCATGCATATAATAGTGATACACTGTCTGATTGTCTTACAAAGCTATGTTGTGAGCTCACCCTTTGTATATATACTGTTTTTAGATGTTGATGCAGGTTACACAGTGGACGACTATATGAATGCTCCGGCGTATGGAGGTGTTGCTACTCTGGACGTACATGCAGGAGAGGACGAGCATGACGCTTCGTGCGAGTGCCCTTTCTACGTGTACCTTTGATTTTATTTTATTTTGTTTTAGTTATTTTAAAGTGATGTAAAAATATTTATTTACGTTTGGAATTGGGATAATTGAAAATTTATTTAAATTTATCAATAGAATACTCAGTTCATTTATTTAAAAACTTCCGCTGTATTTATTATATTCTGATTGTGGTTATGTACAGTGGTTTGTATGAGTGGACACGGTCTTATTGAGATCCTGGTGTGAACCGTTGGTTCAGTGATGGTTCACTCACACCATTCTGGTTGGTTCAGAATTTGGGGTGTGACAGCATTTGCATCTTCTCATTTGGTGGGAGAAGCCTAATTATGGTATCAATTATTCAAACAAGAGGGGGGCGAGATAACATGGCAACGATTTTATAACAGCCTACACATGAGGTACGGCCCAAAACACAATTTCAAGTTTTTTTGAAGAATTAGTAAAATTACAGCAAATTGGATCCATTTGAGATTATCAAACTCAATTTGAAAAAAATGTTGTCTAAAGTGGGGACTTTACCACCTCAATGCCAAGTCAACTGCTTCATCTGCGGATTTAACGACAACATTAAAGCGGATGTGTTGGCAAGGAACCCTACATCCTTATCATCAGCCATTGGTCTCGCTCGATTGTAGGAAGCCCTAAATTAATGATAAAGAGATGATCAATAATGGTCAACATATTCCAATCAAGTGACTATCTCATACCGAAATCCAAGATAGAAGAGCTAAGGGACTTTGCTACAATTGCAATGAAAGGTTTGTGCGGGGGCATTGATGTAGGTGGTGGATGAGGAATTGAAACCGGTCCTGAGGACAAGACCGAATTTTAGGGGAAGGTATTTGTTATGTTTATGTCTTGGGTTTCCTAATAATTCATAAATGGTGAGTGGATGAGCTACGTATTGGGTTGGTTATTGAATGTAAGTGGGGGAGTGATTGTTAGTTAATGATAAGTATTGAGTAATGGATAATTAGAGTTAATAGGAGTGGATAGTGGATAGTGGGGTTGTGGAATATTTGTAGCGGCTTACTTGCCGTATATTTAATCAATATAGTCATATAGATGGATAGACTAGATATTCCAATATTTTCTCTATTAGGAAACAAAGTCCGGCTTCCTTTGTAAAAGCCTTTTATCATCCTATATTTTCTCTCTTAGCTTCATCTTCTCCCTATCTTCAAGATAGATAGGTAAGCGTGGCACTTCCTTACATGTACCATAATATTTAAGGCTAATTTTATGCATGAATTTGCTTATTTTGATTCTTAATTTTGATGATATTTTCCCTCATCATCTATGATTTAATGATGTCTAATAATTATTTTCATTTTTTATGAGATTATGTCTTATACACAGTTAGGCTGCCCGAATGCGCAGTGGTGAATATATTTTCATTTCATTGTTGTGATGATATGATGTCTTGTTAAAGAATTTATTATCCTTTATTAAACATAGTTAGCCAAAGAAAGTTTGCTTTAACTGGATGAACCAGGGTGCCTAATATATTTCCTCGAACATACCTTGACTATACCCAGTATCTCTTATTTTCAAACCAACCCTTCCATTAGAGTTATGTTTGGAGTTAATTATTGGTAACAATCTATGTGGTGACTCCTTCCCCTTGTGTGTGCAGGCAAAACCAACAATTCTCACAGTTTTCATAATCCAAGAAACAAAAGCTAGAGTGGCTTTCCTTGGCAACATCTACTATTGTAGGTGCCAAGGGCAATTCGGGAGGTTGTTGAGGGTTGTCCCCACCTGATGCACACCCCTGAATGGGTGAGGCACATACGGATTGGGTCCCAATTGGCTGTTGGTTATGTAACTGGCCATATAATTCGCATTCCTCGATTAAGATTGAGGATGGAAAGGGGGAGTTGTCACTTGGAATAAGGGATCCAAGAACCAAGGGTTGACGAGCCTAAGACTGTTCTCTTGATCTGCCTATGTATCCTAAATAAGTCATCAAGAATCAGGTTGAATGCAGTTTGGACAAGAAACTAGTTTGCAAAGAGATTAGGGTAAGGATCAACTTACGTTTAGAGAAGGTTTTACGTACCCTAGCCCACCCAATAGAGGCTGGTCCTTTTACTAGACACTGAAGATAGAATATTCTCCTAATATATTATATAATGTATTATATTGACGATTAAGATACCACATTGGTTGCTAAATATATACAATACTGAAAATATGGAAAATAAACTTTATCTCGCTTAAATGAAAACTTAGCTACTAACTAATCCTATTTACTAGTCCCACTAACTACCATGCTTGGACTTGGAAAGAAATTCTAAATCATTGCAGGTTCATAATATTATAATGAAATACATAGCCAGAATATAAATATAGAATAATTACAGAAGTTATATGTACATGGAATGGATGACCAGAATCGATAATAACTTCGTCGAGCTACCTATGTACCATTGCTGAAGGATCAGGTCAGACGTAATTTAGACCGAAAGTCTGACCAAATGCCACTGTCAGCGCAAACTGGTGTAAAATGATCGTGGACCAATAATGATTGGAACAAAAATGATGTGGAACAATAATGATGTGTAAACAAGTATGCGAAACAATGATGTGACCGGACATGGAGTTAACTTTCCAAGCAACCAACTTGTCCTGCGTGTGACAAGTGTCAGGTCGAATGTAATTCAGAATGGCTAATAGGGTTACATACAAACATTCTTAAAGGAAAATTTCTACTTTGAGAGCCGTTTTCTTGGTTCGCATATTCCGGGGTTTCCATGGATGATATCAGAGAAGTTAATAATATATAAAAAGTGATCAAAAGAACTCGAAAGCTATAAGTATCTAAAAAATGAGCAGAAGACGCATGAAAGCTATAATTATTCAGAAGGACCAGGAGACACTGAAATTAAATGCAAGGATGATGCATATAGTATATAATAAATGATCAGACTTCGATACAAAAAGGTATAGCCAAAATTCTATTTTGAGGGTCCAGATTGTCCGATAGAAATCGCCATTAATTTGGCTCTAGAACGGCCAAGAAAAAAAAAAAGAGATAGATGGGTAGTAAACATTACAAGGAGTCCGAAACAACTGGCTAGGTGCTTATCTGACCCTGAATGGTCAAGATATAACCAAAAAAACCATTTTGAATGCAAATTCTTTAACGAGGAACAGACAGCATAATAACTTAAAAATGGGGCATCAGGATCATGAAAATGATCTACTATTATTCACAAAAAAAGGAGTCTATAGTGTAAAACCCGCATTTAGAAAACCTGATCTAATTCGATTTTTTTTTTATCCGTATTAGGTTTTCCCCCAATAGACAAAGCAGATATGATGATAGAGTAAAGTCTTGAACCAAACCAAATGGAGGAATAACAAAATAACTGATTTAGACAGGACTGGAACCAACTAAATTTTGTCCAGTTGGGACTAGTGCAGCCACAGGAACCCCAACCCTGCCTCCAGACAGGTTTAAAGCTGCCACAAACTTGACTCTTTTCCAATTTCAAATTAAGAACAATGGTGAATATACAATAGGTCACTGAGCGAATTCCTGTGGGTCCCGTTTCACCGCCGCCCTTCCTCTCAACGTTGAAGTTGGAGAGAATCTCTCTCATTTATCCTGGGCTGACACTTGTGGAATTCCCCTATCTTCTCCAATTAACGTAGAGTTCCATTACAGAGGGAGACTCCGATTCCAAATAGGTCTCCAATACCCTTTTCTTTAGAGTCACATATCCATTCTTAAAACTCTGACGCGTTCTCCTAAGGGGGGGGGGGGGCGTACCGGTGAGTCGTGTTAGATCATGAGCCCTAATTAGGATGCATGACCTTGCGGATAACTAATAACCCTTGGGTAGGATTGGTTGTCTTTCTTCGAAGTTCCAAATTTGGGAAACTACTGATGGATTTCTAAAGAAAATGTCTGGAAGTAGGTTCGATTGCAAAACCTGTGCAACCGGAGAGGCCAAAATACCTGACCAACCCTCTGGGTGAGTCCGGTCGGTGGCCTAGTCGCACAACTGTGCAACTAGAGCTACAACCAAACATTACCAGCAGGTCTCGAGAAAGGTCCGGTCGATGGTCCGGTTACAAGACTATGCGACCGGAAGATGCAACTGGATACTTCCCGAAGAGGACCCTATCCAGTCTGGAGATAAGGTTGGCCGCAACCTCCAATTGGAGACTCCAACTAGATATCCTCTGCATGACTCTAAACCATTGTTTACTGATGCGTATCAAGCGCTCAAATTAAATTACTTTACTTTGAAACGTAGATAGTAGCAAGTAAGAGTCGAACCCACAAGGATTGTATGATCAAGATTAAAATGTTTAATTAACCTAAAGAGAGAAAAAAAATAAATGAAAATAAAATAAGACTCAGAAAGTAATCAATTGTTGTACTAAAACAGATTATGATTAATCTTATTAGCACAACTTCATTGGCTATTCTATGTATGGAGGGGGGTATGTTTGCGAGTAGAAAAAACAGTAATTAATTATCTAAAATGCAAGAATAAAGAGCAAGGTAATACAAATATCAAAGATTAAACCAATAAGAGAAAACTTCGGTAAAAAGGATACTTACACCATCTTCATAAACTTGTTCATCGACATAAAGGATAATCAATTCCAATTGAATAATCAATCAAGAAAATTAGGACTAGGCCTAAAATCCTTAGTCTTTCCTTAAGATTGGTCTATTAAAAGATAGCTTATTAATAGCACCCTTACTCTTAAATCAATCTCAAGACTATGCTCTCGATTTGATTCAGGAATAACAATAACAATTGGAAAGACGATTGAAATTAAGCATTAAGCACACACCAGCGTGGTTTAATTATTTTAATCTGATTTCTCCTAGAAATATAACATTAACTTGTCCATTAACATCAATTCTCATTGCCACTGACATAGAATCAATTGATAGCAATACAATTCTAAAATAAAAATTGATTAAATAAATAAATCAATTAGTAGTACTCCTAATCAACTCATTCATCAATCATTATACACATAAATTGGAAGAAAAATAAATATTCAATTAAAAATCAATAAATAAAACAAGTCTCACAAGTTTACAATGATGGCTTCAGCTCCGTCTAACCAAAGATAAGAAAGTTAGCCACACATGACTTCTTCAAGAACACAAAAGAAAGAGAGTTGTTCTTCAGTCATTGTCTTCTTTTTCAATCACTCTTGAATGCTCTTTACATAGGCTTTACATTGTTTAAATAGCCAAAATACAAGACTAAAATTGGTATGCCTAGATTTGACAACCTTATTACATGGAAATAAAAATTAAACAAAATCTTCGTTCCTAGATTAGATGAAAATCATTCCATTATTAAACAATTGTCACCCCCAAATCTACCAAATTTTGTAAGATTCCATAGTTGTGTATATTCTCCTCAAGATTTCCAATAATCAATCAAGGCCTTCCAATAGTGAACCTTCCGTGTGTAGCAACCTTCCTTCTCCGGTTTAGATTTGGATCAATTTTTCGATTAGATTTTAAAACCACATTTGGAAGCCCAAACGAACTCTTTCCATGTCAGAATCCTACATGAAATTCAAAACGTTATTATTAAGAGTGCTAGAATTTTCATCTTTTATTAATTAATTAACAAGATTTCTAAAATATACCAAACTCATAAAATAAATTCTATTAAGCTCAATAAGATATAAAACACCCTAAAAATCATAATGGAAAAGGAATAAAAAAATATAAAATTATACACTTATCAAATTCCCCTACACTTAGCCTTTGCACGTCCTCTGGCAAAAAAAAATAAAAAAAAATCATAAACTATTCCACTTTCGTAGGAACCACGATTGCACTTAGCATGTACAACAGCCATTGAACCCCTAGGTTACCCCTAGTGGACGAGTTGTGTCTCGTGAGGGTTTGCAGTGAATCTACCCACAAAATTCAAAGAAAAATATTTTTAGATTTGACAAATTACAAGAATTAAATAAAATCTTAAGTACTCCACAATTATAACTCATAAACATAATTAAACTCAATAGAAACTTAAATCTTATCAAAGATACAATAACTTTATTTTAGTCACCATCTTCAACAAATTCATATTAATATGCATCTATAGTGTGAAGTGTGAAGTGATGTAACTCAATTAGTAAGGGGCTTTACAGTATACTTCAAGAAAAATAACACCATTTTTTTTTATTGACTAGTGCAATGTTCGTTTTCTTAGGCTTTCTAAGTTACCCATGTAGCAAGTGTTGGATCAGTGACTCCCAAACCAGTTGGCTTTAGGGCACTAGGTGTAGAGACACCCCTAGGACTTAATAACTCAAGTAACAAAGGCCACAAAATCAGACTTCGTCAATTAAACTGCTTATAACCATCATCTCAAATTTTTTTTTTATCGACTTGTGCAATGTCCGTTTTCTTAGGCTTTCTAAGTTACCCATGTAGCAAGTGTTGGGTCAGTGACTCCCAAACTAGTTGGCTTTAGGGCACTAGGTGTAGAGACACCTCTAAGACTTAATAACTCAAGTAACAAAGGCCACAAAATCAGACTTAGTCAATTAAACTGCTTATAACCATCATCTCAATTTTTCTTTTTTCTTTTTTGAGGTATTTTGGACATTGAAGCAGTTATTTATTCTTTTTCAAGTTTTTTTTTTTTTTTTTTTTTTTTTTTTTTTATTGTCATTTCTCAAATTTACCGTCTATTCCCCACAACTAAGAGTTGGTGCAAACGTGAAATACAAAGACACATAACAATAAAACTTTATCTCAGATGGTGATTCAAATTTAGTTGCATATCTAATCTAAGGTTCAAGAATCTCAATAATTTAATCATATTTATAAAGTTTCAACATGGTCACTTTAGAGAATTAATCCAAACTTGTAACTGGTCAAAATTTTTTTTTTTTTTTTTGGAAAAAAATTTGAAGTCAAATTTTTTTTCCAGTTACTATATACAACCAATATATACTGACAACATGTAAAAATAAAAACAAAACACATCGTAGAATTCCCCCACACTTAAAACTTACATTGTCCCCAATGTAAGACTAAATGCAAAGAAAAAGACAAATACAAACATAATATCTATGAAAAAAAAATAATAAATAAAAAAATAAAAAGAGAAAGGGTTAAGAAAACAAATCTGATTTCTTGGGTTGCCTCCCAAGTAGCGCTTTTGTTTAACGTCGTTCGTTCGACTTTGCAGCTTTTCTCAATCTGAATAAAGTGGATCTTCTAAGTCCATAGCTTTCTCAACCAACGAGTTAACTTGAAAACCTTCGTGGTAAGGTTTAAGTCTATATCCATTGACCTTAAAAATCTTTTGAGTGTCCAAACTTTGAATCTCAACTGCACCATGTGGAAAGAGATTAATAACAATAAAAGGACCAATCCAACGAGATTGCAACTTACCAGGAAATAATCGAAGCCTTGAATTATAAATGAGCACTTTTTGTCCAACAACAAATTGCTTCTTAGAAATCATTTTATCATGAAAGGCCTTTGTCTTTTCCTTATAAATCCGAGAGTTCTCATAAGCTTCATTGTGAATCTCCTCTAACTCCTGCAATTGCAACTTTCGTTGCTCCCCCACCTTATCCGTCTCCATGTTACATTGCTTAATTGCCCAGAATGCCTTATGCTCCAATTCTACCGGTAGATGACATGCTTTTCCATAAACCAACCGATATGGAGACATCCCTATATGTGTCTTATAAGCAGTCCTATAATCCCATAGTGCATCGTCAAGTCTTGTACTCCAGTCTTTCCTATTCGGATTAACTGTTTTTTCTAATTAACTTCACCTCTCTATTAGATACCTCAGCTTGCCCATTAGTTTGTGGATGGTAGGCAGTTGAAATCTTATGGGTCACAGCATACCTCTTAAGCAGTGCTGCTACAATGCGGTTACAAAAGTGAGTCCCTCTATCACTGATCATTGCCCGTGGGATCCCAAATCTAACAAAAATGTGAGACTTGACAAAATCTGCAACCACTTTAGAATCATCAGTTCGGGTGGCTTTTGCTTCCACCCACTTTGACACATAATCAACAGCAAGTAAAATATAAACATTGCCAAAAGAATTAGGAAAAGGACCCATAAAGTCAATGCCCCAAACATAAAAAATTTCACAAATAAGTATGGGGGTTTGTGGCATTTGATCCCTACGGGCCACATTACCTGAGTATTGGCAACGAGTGCATGACTTACAAAATATATATGCATCATGAAATAAAGATGGCCAAAAGAAGCCACATTCAAGCACTTTTCTTGCTGTTCTTTTAGGACCGAAATGTCCACCACATGCATATGAATGACAAAAGGTAAGAATGGATTCAAATTCCGTTTCAGGTACACACCTTCTTACCATTTGGTCTGGACATTGTTTCCAAAGATAAGGGTCATCCCAAATGTAGTACCGAGCATCACTCTTGATTTTCTCTCTTCGTACTCTAGGTAGCTCTGGTGGTAAGGTTTTGGTAGCCAAATAATTGACTAAATCTGCATACCAGGGCACTACATTTGTCACCTTAAGTAGTTGTTCATCTGGGAAGAAATCTTGTAATGGTATCGCATCATCCCCCTTAACCACTCGACTAAGATGGTCTGCAACTAAATTCTCAGCTCCCTTTTTGTCCTTAATCTCCAAATCAAATTCTTGAAGAAGAAGGATCCATCTGATCAATCTTGGCTTAGATTCTTTTTTCGCCAGCAAATGCCTAAGAGCTGCATGATCAGAATAGACAATAACTTTAGTTCTCAATAAATAAGATCTAAATTTTTCCAAAGCAAAAACTATAGCCAATAGCTCTTTCTCTGTTGTGGAGTAGTTACACTGTGCTTCAGTTAGTGTCCGAGAGGCATAATAGATAGCATGAGCAACTTTCCCAACACGTTGACCCAAAACAGCCCCAATAGCATAATTGCTAGCATCACACATGATCTCAAATGGGAGTTTCCAGTTCGGTGATTGAATCACGGGGGCTGTTGTTAGCAGTTCTTTGAGCTTGTCAAAAGCTCTTTTGCACTCATCATTAAAGTCAAACACCACTTCCTTTTGTAAGAGCTTGCATAAGGGCAATGAAATTTTTGAGAAATCCTTGATGAAGTGCCGATAAAAGCCTGCATGTCCAAGAAAGGAACGCACTTCCCGCACGCGCCGGGGGTAAGGTAAAGATTGAACAAGATCTATCTTTGCTTTGTCAACTTCTATACCTCTAGAAGATATCACATGACCTAAAACTGCTCTTTGTGTTACCATAAAATGACATTTCTCAGAATTCAAAACAAGGTTAGTTTCTATACACCTCTTAAGAACAAGTGTAAGGTTATCCAAGCATGTATCAAAAGAGTCTCCATAAATAGTAAAATCATCCATGAAAACTTCTATAATGTTCTCTACATAATCAGAAAAAATGCTAACCATACACCTCTGGATGTGGCTGGGGCGGTGCAAAGACCAAACGGCATTCGTCGGTAAGCAAAGGTACCAAATGGGCAGGTGAATGTCGTTTTCTCCTGATCTTCGGGTGCAATCACAATTTGATAGTAACTTTGAGTAACCATCAAGAAAACAATAGTGCGAACGACCTGCTAACCTCTCCAACATTTGATCGATAAATGGAAGAGGAAAGTGGTCTTTACGAGTTGAAACATTCAATTTCCTATAATCAATACAAACACGCCACCCATTTTGTATCCTAGTAGGGATTAACTCATTATTTTGATTCTTAACAACAGTTATGCCTGTCTTTTTAGGTACCACCTGAACCGGACTTACCCACTTACTATCAGAGATAGGATAGATAATTCCAACATCAAGGAGCTTTAATATCTCCTTCTTCACAACTTCCATCATAGGAGGGTTGAGTCTACGCTGTGCTTCTCTAATCCGTTTGGCTCCCTCCTCAAGAAGTATGCGATGCATGCACATGGTTGGGCTGATTCCCTTAATGTCGGCTATTGTCCACCCAATGGCTATCTTATGGTCTCTCAAAATTCGAATGAGTTTCTCCTCTTGTAGCTTGGTCAAGTCCCTTGCTATTATCACAGGTAACGTCTCATTGTCTCCTAAGTAGACATATTTGAGATGGTCTGGAAGTGGTTTCAGCTCAACAATAGGTGCCTGCACAATGGAAGGTAACAACCTTGTATGAGATATAGGCAACTCAATGTGAGCAACATCATATCTTTTTGGAATTGGGGGTAAGGCTTGCAATGCCATCAACATCTTCTCTAATTCAGCATTTAACACAAATTCTGAATTGAAATCCATGCTATTCAAATGTTTGCTAATGGCTACCATCAACTCATCTTCACCATTTAATTCAAAAACTTGTTGTACCATAGAATCAATTATATCAATAGCAAAAACAGAATTTATATCACTAGGATACCTCATAGCCTCAAAAATATTAAAGCGAACTATCTCGCCATCAAATTCCATAGATAAGGTACCATCATGAACATCTATTTTTGTTTTAGCAGTCTTTAAAAATGGTCTACCCAACAAAAGAGGTGTAGAATTATGAGATGAGTCATCTTCCATTTTTAATACATAAAAATCAGCAGGAAATACCAATTCATTAACTTGAACTAACACATCCTCAATCACACCTTCATGATATATATTTGATCTATCAGCTAATTGAATAGTTACACCAGTTTCTTTTAAAGGTTCTAGATTTAATGAAGCATATATTGAATAAGGCATGACATTAATTGATGCTCCTAAATCTAACATAGCTCTATTGAAATTGGTGTTACCTATTTTGCATGGGATAGTGAATGTACCTAGGTCTTTACACTTAGGGGGAAGCTTCCGTTGAATAACGGCTGAGACATTTTCACCCATACTTACCTTTTCATCTCCTTTCAATTTTCTCTTGGATGTGCACAATTCCATAAGAAATTTAGCATACCGTGGCACTTGTTTAATTTCTTCAATAAGAGGTATATTTATCTCTACCTTTCAAAAAATCTCCAACATCTCCTTTTCTTTTTCTTCCTTTCTAGATTGAGCAAACCTGCTAGGAAAAGGAGGTTGAATAGGAATAGAGGAAATAGAAGGTTTAGAGTTTACCCCAGATGAGAAAATAGATGTCGGAGTTGATTTTGAGGTCTCTTTCTCTTTTTCCTTTTCTATATTCTCCACTTCTTTTTCACTTCTCAAGATTATGGCATTTGCATTTTCCTTCGGATTCAACATTGGTTGCGAAGGTAGCTTTCCCGAGCCTCGAGCCTCTAGTCTACTCATTGAAGTGGCCAGTTGGCTTATTTGAGTCTCCAAGTTCTTTATACCTGCCCTTGTTTCCTGTTTAAATTGTAATGAATCATTGGCAAGTGTTTTAACAATATCTTCCAAGGTCATACCTGAACTTGAAGGTGCTTGTCGTCTGGATTGAAAAGGTTGTTGGCCTTGTTGATACCCATACTGACGATTGGGGCCATCTTGATTACCATAGCTGAGATTTGGGTGATTCCTCCATCCCGGATTGTAAGTATTTGAGTATGGATCGTACTTACGTTGAGGTTGTCCTGGAAATCCACCCACAGTATTTGCTTGCTCTGTAGATTCCTCTTGAAGCGTGGGACACATATCAGTTGGGTGTCCCACGATGTAGCAAATTCCACAAGTTTGAACCTGTTGCACCTTATCCACAGCCAATTGACGAACAAGTGAAGACAATTCTACAATTTTTAATTCAAGAGAAGAAGTGCTTACCTCATTAACCTTGTTCGATGGAGGGTCATTTCTTACACCAAATTGTTGAGAGTTAGCAGCCATATTTGCAATCAAATTACGGGCTGCCCTTGGAGTTTTATCCACTAATGCTCCTCCACTCGCTGCGTCAATCATACCCCTATCAGTATGAGAAAGCCCTTCGTAGAAGTATTGAATGAGTAATTGCTCGCTAATTTGGTGATGAGGGCAGATTGGGCGCAAAGCTTCTTGAATCGCTCCCAGTATTCATAAAGTGTTTCTCCATTATATTGCCTAATACCGTAGATTTGCTTTCGAATATTGGCTGCCCTTGAAGCTGGAAAATACTTTTCCAAGAAAAGCCGCCTTATCTCATTCCATGTGGTAATGGATCCTGATGGCAAGTAATAAAGCCAATCTTTTGCATTGTCCGCTAATGAGAATGGAAACGTCCTCAACTTGATTTGCTCCTCAGAAATTCCGGTTGGTTTCATGCTCGAACATACCACATGGAATTCTTTTAGATGCTTGTGTGGGTCATCACCTACAAGACCACGAAAAGTAGGGAGGAGATGGATTAGACCAGATTTAAGTTCAAAGGCAACATCAAGATTAGGATACTCGATGCAGAGTAGTTGTTGGTTCATATTAGGAGCCGCTAACTCCTTAAGAGTGCGGTTGTTGTTGTCTGCCATTTCTTCAAAGTCTGAATTACTAGTGCTTGCCGAAGCTAAATCAATGGCTACGTTGTTGCTCGATGAAGAATTTTTTGTCGTCTTTCTACTTTCTCTCCTTAGCTTGTGCGAGTTTTTTCTATTTCGGATCAAATTGCAACTCTCCCAAATGAGAAGATCGGGTCATTCACTTAAGAGAACAACCGGATAATAAAAAATAAAATAAAAAAAAATCAATTAAATAACCAAACAAATTAATTTAATCAAAACAATCCCCAAACGGTGCCAAAATTTGATGCGTGTCGAGCGCTCAAATTAAATTACCTTACTTTGAAACGTAGATAGTAGCAAGTAAGAGTCGAACCCACAAGGATTGTATGATCAAGATTAAAATGTTTAATTAACCTAAAGAGAGAAAAAAATAAATGAAAATAAAATAAGACTCAGAAAGTAACCAATTGTTGTACTAAAACAGATTATGATTAATCTTATTAGCACAACTTCATTGGCTATTCTATGTATGGAGGGGGGGGTATGTTTGCGAAGATAAAAGAACAGTAATTAATTATCTAAAATGCAAGAATAAAAGAGCAAGGTAATACAAATATCAAAGATTAAACCAATAAGAGAAAACTTCGGTAAAAAGGATACTTACACCATCTTCATAAACTTGTTCATCGACATAAAGGATAATCAATTCCAATTGAATAATCAATCAAGAAAATTAAGACTAGGCCTAAAATCCTTAGTCTTTCCTTAAGATTGGTCTATTAAAAGATAGCTTATTAATAGCACCCTTACTCTTAAATCAATCTCAAGACTAGGCTCTCGATTTGATTCAGGAATAACAATAACAATTGGAAAGACGATTGAAATTAAGCATTAAGCACACACCAGCGTGGTTTAATTATTTTAATCTGATTTCTCCTAGAATATAACATTAACTTGTCCATTAACATCAATTCCCATTGCCACTGACATAGAATCAATTGATAGCAATACAATTCTAAAATAACAATTGATTAAATAAATAAATCAATTAGTAGTACTCCTAATCAACTCATTCATCAATCATTATACACATAAATTGGAAGAAAAACAAATATTCAATTAAAAATCAATAAATAAAACAAGTCTCACAAGTTTACAATGATGGCTTCAGCTCCGTCTAACCAAAGATAAGAAAGTTAGCCACACATGACTTCTTCAAGAACACAAAAGAAAGAGAGTTGTTCTTTAGTCATTGTCTTCTTTTTCAATCACTCTTGAATGCTCTTTACATAGGCTTTACATTGTTTAAATAGCCAAAATACAAGACTAAAATTGGTATGCCTAGATTTGACAACATTATTACATGGAAATAAAAATTAAACAAAATCTTCGTTCCTAGATTAGATGAAAATCATTCCATTATTAAACAATTGTCACCCCCAAATCTACCAAATTTTGTAAGATTCCATAGTTGTGTATATTCTCCTCAAGATTTCTAATAATCAATCAAGGCCTTCCAATAGTGAACCTTCCGTGTGTAGCAACCTTCCTTCTCTGGTTTAGATTTGGATCAATTTTTCAGATTAGATTTTAAAACCACATTTGGAAGCCCAAACGAACTCTTTCCATGTCAGAATCCTACATGAAATTCAAAACGTTATTATTAAGAGTGCTAGAATTTTCATCTTTTATTAATTAATTAACAAGATTTCTAAAATATACCAAACTCATAAAATAAATTCTATTAAGCTCAATAAGATATAAAACACCCTAAAAATCATAATGCAAAAGGAATAAAAAAATATAAAATTATACACTTATCATTTACTGTTAAGTAATAACCTAATAACTTCATGTAACTTAACTAGGTGTTACGTGCATAGACAAGGTCAACTTATATGGTACATAATCATATAATAACTAATGCACAGGTCAAGGATAAAACCTTGAAATTGTTTATGTGTTCTAAATAACTTACATGCCTATGTTGCATTATTTTGGTGAATAACATGCCATCTAATATTTGTATATCTGCTCTTGCAATTGCATATTGAAATCTATTATGGTGTTTTATATGATGCATGTGCTGTCTGTGTGGGAAGTTAAAAATTGATTCGCTACATAGACTTTATTAGGTTGACCTTGTACCTTAGCAGATTGACAGCGTCTAGGGGAAGTAGACAGACGGACTGGGATATTCGCTGGAGTATGATTGTAGGCATTTTGATGACATGTAAGATTGGTTGGAAGCATATTACCCCATGTTTATAATCCTAGATAGTAAGGGGTTAGGTATTGGTGTTCGATGGGGGATGAGAGGGAGGTCTCGACAATGATCGTTCGAGCTTCATCGGGTGAGACTCAACTCTATTACTGTCTACAATGGGAGATGTATGGCTTCACTAGGGTTGTCGGAGCAACACTAAGTGAGTGACCATTCTCTCTTGTGCATGGAGGTTATGACTAGATTCGGTGAGTGTGGTCAGGCCTTTGCATAATACTTAACAAATTATACTTGACTTGCTTGTTAAATCTCATTCATGCATTATTGCCTGCTTATTTATCTGTTTTTCACTGAGCTCAAGTTGGAGAGCTGACCCCATGATTAGTAGATATTGTAGGAAATTCTGAAGTAGGCGTCGTCAGTGCTCCCATGGTTTCCAGCCCTGGTTGCGTGGACACTTCGGTGTTTAAGGAAGGACATGGTGAACGGTGCGAGTGTGATGATGACTGTGCTTGCGGATAGGAGGAGGCATTACCAGCACCCTCGTTTATCGGATTACTTAGTTGATCAAAGTTGCCCCATGATTTATTCTATTGAAATTGGGTTTGACAATGTTATTATGGTTATGTTATGATTTGATGGTTTCTAATTGGATTTTTATTATTTATACTATTACTTGACTCTTAGTTTCACTTAATAGATGATTTTTGTTATTTAGCTTATGCTCTAATTTGTAGATTGTGCTAATGGGACTTCGTGGTTGATGGTGAGTGGCATGGGTTTTCATGGTCTTGGGGTTGTACTGAAGCGGTTCATTGACGGTTCAAGCACACCTCTGGTTGGCCCAGAATTTAGGGTGCGACAACTTAGTATCAGAGCTGAAAAGCTCTTTTATCGCACTAACCTGCCTGAAGTGCAGATACCATTGGTCTTGGTGAAATTGAAAATTAGGTAATAAAAACCATAAAATGAAAAGAGAATAAATAGAGGCCTAGAAAACTACCTTAAATAGGTATGCAGCTAAAAAGAATAAACTGTTATATTAAGTAACTACTATAGTTTAAAGGAAGTATTAAAAGTTAAAGAATATCAAAGACTATAAGGTAAGAAAATTGTATGGTGAAGCAAAACATCTAAAGGAATGGTCAACAAGCTGGACCAATACCCTATCAAAGCATAAAAGATAAATACTATAAATGAAGAATACTATTGTAGATCAGGATACAATGGAGACTGTAGGGGAGAAGCCACCTCATCAGAGTCATCTACAAGAAGGATGTCAGCTTCTACAAGTGCCATCCTCTGCCACCTCAACTCTTTTTGAAGAGTGTTTCTCCAAGTAGAAGTGGCAAATTGGGCATGTTGAAAGTGTTGTAATTGGAACTTTACTGATTAGGTGTGCTGGCGATAGTCTGCATGAAAATCTCGAACCTCCATCATCATCTCAACCATCTGTGCACTTAAAGAAGCAAGAGAAATGGAGGCACAGGAGGAAACAGTAGCGGAACTACCATAGGCAGCTGGAGGAACTTCTGTCTTCATCTCGAGAGGCTCTTCTTATCTCCCTCTGGTGTCTACTGCTACAGCAACCTGAGCAGCCCCTGTACCTCTAGGACGTGGCTTGGCCTCCAACTCCTCATCACTAATGACTTTTTTCTGCATCTTCATCTTATTGATTACTATCCAATCGAAGTCAGAG
Source organism: Protea cynaroides (assembly GCA_028583415.1). Classification (NCBI taxonomy): domain Eukaryota; kingdom Viridiplantae; phylum Streptophyta; class Magnoliopsida; order Proteales; family Proteaceae; genus Protea; species Protea cynaroides. The sequence continues at coordinate 23,227,158 of CM053269.1, forward strand.
CCTACTATCTCATCACATTCATAATCATCTAAAATGTCAACACCAAGTAGTGCAAAAAGAGATGCCAACAACTTACCATAGGGTAGGTTTCTTGCACGGTCGCACTCTGCCACTACAATCATTTGTCGCATCAAGACGTACAACAAGCAAACCTGATGATGGGTCAAAATGTAGTAGGTAAGGTACTGATAGAAGATGGAGATTTCATCGTAGTGACCACCTTGTAGGAGAAGATTGTGTTGAAGAATACGACAATAAACACGAGAGATGGGGTGAAAATTACCTAATTGGTGCACCACCCCTGCCTTTAGAAGAAGATTCCAAATCTCATAACATTGCCCCTCAGTAAAGAAATCTTTCTCCTTCGGTCTGTTAAATACCACCTCTCTGGCCATGGGAATGCCTAACAAACTGGCCAACTTCTTGGTATTGAAGGAAACATCCACTTGTATGCTTTCAGATAATACTCAAGACATAAGACAAGCATTCTCTATGGATATTTGACAATGGATACTCTAGTCACATAACAGGTGACAAGAAAATGTTTGAGCTGCTTTAACAATATGAGGGAGGTATTGTAAAATTTGGAAACAATGTTGGGGTCGAGATATTTAGAAAGGGTTCTATCATTATAAAAAATGAGAAGGTAAAATCCCATGATGTTCTTTATGTGTCAAGGCACAAGCATAGTGCTCTTAGCATCAGTGAAATTTGTAACAAAGGGTATGAAATGACCTTCAACAACCAAAGTTGTGAGATAAGAAGAGCTAGCAGTGGCAACTTGGTAGCTTTAGAATAAAGGACCTTAAGAAATCTATACACTGTGATAGAGAGGGTTGAAGACTCATGCATGACTATTGTCTTTAAGCATTGAAGAGCTTGGAGTGAGTGGAGTGGTTTTTATTTCCATCTTTTTGCTCCCAGTGTGAGACTCAGGGAAGTCCGTAGGTAGTTCTTTTGGTCGTCTTTCTGATAAGATGAGCTGAAGAGTTGGAACATTTATGGGGATCCCATAGTATAGAAAAGATGCGGTGTGCACCCCTATGCAGTCAGATCCCTTTGTACTTGTTGTCAAAAGGGGGATAGAGTTACCTTTGTATGGTTAGACTTGCCAACATTTTGAAAGGGGGAGATCATTGGCCCTGTATTGCCATTGTTGCAAACTTAGTGGAGCAATGTAGCCTTGGCACCTTGGCTTGGCAACTTGGTCGTATATTGTCATTGTTTGAAACTTGGTTGTGCGGTGCAGCCTCAGCACCTCGGCTTGGCCTCAACAACATTGGTGTATAGCTCATTGAGGAGAGAACACCTCAGCACACACTTGATAATAGTAGCAATGCAGCCTTGTCCTCGGCCTCGGTAGCCAACTTGGTGGGGCTTGGCTCGGAGGCAACTTGGTGGTATGGCACCTTGCCTTGACTTCGACACTTGGCCTCAGTATATCGGGTCAGCTAGGTGCAAAGCATTAAAGAAAATGTAGAGGAGAGAGATTAGCAGTGTAGAGGATTGGTAATGCAAAGTTGTTTAATTTTTGAAGAAGAGAGAAAATAAGGAGAGAGAGTGTCAATGTAATTGCAGAGATGAGGCGACAGTGTGGACATGTCCTTAGCAGCCCAAACAGTGGTTTGGAAGTGTTCCAATATGTTAGCATGATTGTTAGCCGAGTCAACTAGGTGTAAGTCTGAGTTGATTAGGCAAGGAAAGCTTACTGTGGTCAATTAAGCTCTACATGACTTCTACGACATTCTAAGCCATACTGAGGTCATTGACAGTGTGTGTGGTAGTTTCTGTGAACGTGTACAAAAAGTTTGGATCCATATTCCAAGATTTGTTTTAAAGTGTTGACTTTGAGGCTAGATTTTTGTGGATCCCTCAATAGTTTTGTGAGAATAAATGTTTTAGATAGACTTAGATCGTCAAGTTGGATTCATGATGGAATTAGAATCACTCAATTCCAATGTCATTAGATAGAGATATCGCGATTTCTATCGGAGTACATGATACCGATAAAAAATCAGAGCTGAAATGAGCTCTCGATGAGTGATTCACTCTATAGAGGTTTTGTAAGACCTGCACTCCATGAACCCGATCTAAACCTTTAATTCATGTCGTAACAGGTCTCCCAATCATCACCGGGCCAGACGGGACGAACGGATGACAACTAGGTACAAAACGGACCCATGTATGATAATTATTTCATACCGGTCGACCGGTATGTCTGCACGGGCAGATAACTTAGATCCAAAAATGGATCTCTGCGGGTCCCACTTTTCAAATATCGAACCCTAGGACTTTCCTAACGTAAGGGGACTACCTAAACTCAATCCTAGTCTATTTAAGGACCCCTAAACCTCCTTAAATCTCTTTCATTGATCCTCACAAACCCTAGAGAGGAGAAAGAGATCGAAGAAGGAGAAAGAGCTAAGGAAGGAGGGAGAGGAACTGCTGTTACCGTTGGACGAAGAACACCCTACTTGCGAACCAACGGTAAGTGCTTGAACTTATCTCTAAGTTAAGCGTTATAGAAGGTTAGTCATGAATGGATCAATACCATGCAAGGCGAGGTATTGATCTAAACCTTTGAATTTGCCGTTAAACCCTAATACAGTCGATAAACCCTAGATTCGAGTTCTAGGTTGAGGATCATCAAAACTAGGACTTGAATGAAACATGAAACAACTCTAACTCGTTGCTCTGACCTAGAATGTATAGGAGAAACCCTAGAATCAATAGGGGGTGACCGACGGAAGGCGAGAACCAAGCTTATGGTCTTCCGGAGGCATACCGATCGACCATACCGGTCGCACCCTATGCGACCGATACTACGACTGGTACCTCTTGGGGACCTATATGTGGGGACCGGTCGACCATACCAGTCGTACCTTTCCC